>CM049818.1:0-111107 GCA_027422435.1 Schizopygopsis pylzovi | reverse complement strand
GGACCTGTATCAGGAGAGTCAGTCATACACATAATGTTAGTCCAGATTATCTGGCTGAAAATGGTCTGTATATTCAGGTAACAGAGTTAAAGTTAAGTTGACTCTATTCTCTGCTCGAGATGCACTCTCCTACAGCCAAGAACAGAAACAGGAGACAAAGTGAAAGCAAATATATTTATTGAATAGATACAGCTGTGTGTCTGTTGGCATTGAACAGAAGTTTTAAGATGGAGAATCTTCAGTCTGTAGATGGAAACATATCATCATGTCTCAGGTGGATTTATGGAGATGATTACAGAGAAATAATCACAAATATAAATCAATGAGACGCTACAGAGGCTTTGCACAACACAACATTACACACTGACAAGAAATGAGGAGAAGACAGAAACTGTCACGGTTCATGGGTTCCCGGTCCCGTCCTCACCGTGTCTTGTCTGTATGCGTGTGCGTATGTGTGAGCAGGTGTCTGTGGGTGTGTGTGATTGAGGCTAATTCGCTCCAGCTGAGAGTCATCACCATTGGGCTATATCAGTTCCTGTCACGCTCTCCCTCTTGTCAGATCCTTGCAGTTTGCGGTCGATGTTTACGAGGCGTTTCTGGTTCCTGGTTTCCGCGATTCCTGAGCCCTGCTGCTTTCCTGGACTCCGATCGCCGGAGACTCGTCTGCCCATTGCTTCCCTGCGCTAGCCTCAGCCCCTACGGAAAGCTCCGTTTCTGCCTACGGAAAGCTCCGTTTCTGCCTACGGAAAGCTCCGCGTCTGCCTACGGAAGCTCCGCCCCTCTGCCTACGGAAAGCTCCGTTTAGTTTCTCGCTGTGTATTACTTCTTGTAATAAACTCTCTTTTTCCGCAACTGAATCCTCCCGTCTTCATTGTGACAGAAGGATCTGACCAATCTTCATGGATTCAGCGGAGACTCGTGGTTTGCAGGAACTGTTAGCCGGCAACAACGCTCGTATGGATCTCCAGGAGGAGAAAATGTTGAACACCGGGCGAGCTGTGCAGGCGTTAGTAGCGCAGGTGTCCGAGCTCACAACCCAGGTACAGTTATTAAGATCACCCGCTGCGCCACCCACACCGCCTAGCTTTTCCATCCCCGGGAACCAAAGCCCTCAGCACGAACCTAGACTCCCTGCACCGGAGATGTATGCCGGAGATCCTAATCTCTGTAGAGCGTTTCTGACGAAGTGTTCTCTGTTTTTCTCGCTCCAGCCACTGACGTTTGCCACAGAAGTTTCCAGAGTGGCACTAGTGCTTACGTTGCTGTCAGGAAGGGCAGCATTGTGGGGAACGGCGGTGTGGGAGAATCGCCATCCCTGTTGTTCCTCGTTCCACTCACTTTCTCAGGAGATGAGGAGGGTGTTCGATCGCGCGCTGGTCGGGCGCGAGGCAGCGCGCATGCTGGCCGATCTCCGCCAGGGGGAGCAGTCCGTTTCTGACTATTCCATCCAGTTCAGGACCCTGGCGGCAGAGTGTGAGTGGAACGAGAAGGCGCAGTGGGACATGTTCCTGCATGGGCTGGCCGACCGTATCCATCAAGAGATTGATGTGGTGGAGTTACCTCTCGGATTGGACGAACTTGTGGATTTGGCCTTACGCGTGGATGCACGGCTTCAGCAACGCGATCTTCGCGGTCGACGCAAGTTAACACCGAGATATCCTTTCTTCGACACCGGCGATACGGTCGGTCACTCGTCGGTTGACGAACCCATGCAGGTGGGTAGAGCTCGGCTCTCCCGGGAGGAGAGAGATCGTCGGAGGACGAGGGGACTATGTTTATACTGTGGCGCGGCTGGCCATTTCCTGGTGAAGTGCCCCGTAAAAGACCAGGCCCGACAGTAGGTCTGAGGCTACTGTCGGGCGGGGTATCTCTCAACAAAGCCTCATCCACCACCCTCCTCCCGGTGAGGTTGCAATGGGCGGCCGAACGACATGAGGGGACGGCGCTGCTAGACTCCGGAGCCGAGGGTAACCTGCTGGACATTTCCCTGGCCCAACTCCTTCACATTCCCTTGGTTCCCCTCCGTCACAAGATCTCTGTCAGCGCCCTTAATGGACAGTCACTTCCTCCGATCAGTCTCTCCACGGTACCCATCACCCTCGTCACCTCAGGCAACCACTCAGAGACCATCACGTTCCTCGTCACCCACTCACCCCTGGCCCCGGTGGTGTTGGGTCACCCCTGGCTCACACAGCACAATCCTCGGGTGGATTGGGGTCGGCACACCGTGTCGGAGTGGAGTCGAGCCTGCTATGCCTCTTGTCTTGTGTCTGCTGGTTTTTCTGTGTGTGATTCTGTGTTGCAGGAGGAGATGGGGAACCTGTCTAACGTGCCCGAGGAGTATCTCGACCTGAAGGAGGTGTTCAGTAAGTCCAGGGCCGCTTCTCTCCCTCCTCATCGTCCCTACGACTGTGCTATAGACTTAGTACCAGGTATGTCTCCGCCTAAGGGCAGATTATACTCGCTTTCTGTTCCGGAAAGGGAGGCCATGGAGAAATATATTTCTGATTCTCTGACAGCCGGGTTCATCCGCCCCTCTTCTTCTCCAGCGGGGGCAGGATTTTTTTTTGTCGCGAAGAAGGATGGTTCTCTGCGACCTTGTATTGACTACCGGGGCTTGAACAACATCACGGTAAAGAATACCTATCCTTTGCCGTTGATGTCTTCAGCCTTCGAGAGGTTGCAGGGAGCATCCATCTTCACTAAGTTAGATCTTAGAAACGCTTATCATTTGGTTCGCATAAGAGAGGGGGATGAGTGGAAGACCGCGTTTAATACCCCCAGAGGGCATTTTGAATATTTGGTTATGCCTTTCGGGCTCTCTAACTCTCCCGCGGTCTTCCAGGCACTCGTCAATGACGTGTTGAGAGATATGGTCGATCAGTTCATATATGTCTACCTGGATGACATATTGATTTTTTCTTCTTCTCTCCAGGAACATGTTCAACACGTCAGACGAGTGCTCCAGAGGTTGTTAGAGAATGGGCTTTTTGTCAAGGCGGAGAAGTGCGCGTTCCATGCACAGTCGGTTCCTTTCCTGGGTTTCATAGTGTCGCCGGAGGGGGTTCGCATGGATCCTGACAGGGTTAAGGCTGTGGTAAATTGGCCAACCCCTGATTCCCGCAAGGCCCTGCTGAGGTTTCTGGGGTTCGCTAATTTTTACCGGCGTTTTATTCGCAATTTCAGCCAACTAGCCGCTCCTCTGACTGCCTTGACCTCCACCAAGATGACGTTCAGGTGGTCGAATGCAGCCGAGGCCGCATTTACCAAACTCAGAGGCCGCTTCGTTTCGGCTCCCATTCTCCGGGCCCCTGATCCCACACGTCAGTTCGTGGTGGAGGTCGACGCGTCAGAGGTGGGGGTAGGTGCAGTGCTATCCCAACGGGCCACCTCGGACGACAAAGTGCATCCCTGCGCGTTTTTTTCCCATCGACTGTCTCCTGCCGAACGCAATTACGACATCGGTAACAGAGAGTTGCTGGCCGTCAAGCTAGCGTTGGAAGAATGGCGTCACTGGTTAGAGGGTTCGGGGGTTCCTTTCATAGTTTGGACCGACCATAAGAATCTTGAATATATTCAGTCCGCCAAACGTCTTAACTCCAGGCAGGCTCGTTGGGCACTATTTTTCGGACGTTTTGATTTTTCCATCTCCTATCGGCCGGGTTCTAAGAACATCAAGCCCGATGCCTTGTCACGCATTTTTGACATTTCGGACCGCCCGGTGTCTCCCGAGTGCATTATACCTGAGAGATTGGTTGTCTCTGCAGTCACTTGGGAGATCGAATCGAAGGTCCGCACGGCCTTGGAAGGGGTAACGCCTCCGCCTGGATGCCCAACGGGCCGGTTGTTTGTGCCGGAGGGGTTACGGTCCAACGTCATCCAATGGGGTCACTGTTCCAACGTGGCTTGTCATCCAGGAATCGGTCGCACCATGTTTTTGATTAAACAACGATTCTGGTGGCGGGCCATGGCTCGCGATATCCGAGAGTTTGTTTTGGCCTGCTCAGTCTGTGCTCGGGGTAAGACTTCCAATCGACCTCCAGAGGGGTTACTTCAGCCGCTGTCAGTCCCTTCGAGACCCTGGTCCCATATCGCGCTAGATTTCGTTACTGCCCTCCCACCCTCCCTGGGTAATACGGTTGTTTTAACCGTAGTGGACCGGTTCTCGAAGGCGGCCCATTTTATTCCCTTGCCCAAATTGCCCTCAGCCAAGGAGACAGCGGCTACGGTAGTTGATCACGTCTTTCGCATTCATGGCCTCCCGGCAGACGTGGTTTCCGACAGGGGTCCCCAATTCGTGTCCAAATTTTGGAGAGAGTTTTGTCGACTACTGGGGGCGACTGTGAGTTTGTCTTCTGGGTTTCACCCTCAGACCAACGGTCAGACTGAGCGGGCCAACCAGGATCTCGAGAGGGTGTTGCGATGTTTGGTCACTCAGAATCCCACTTCCTGGTGTCAGCAACTTTCATGGGTTGAGTACGCTCACAACTCGTTACAGGTGTCGTCCACGGGCCTTTCGCCGTTTGAGTGTAGTTTAGGTTACCAGCCACCTCTTTTCCCTAGTATGGAATCCGAAGTCGCGGTCCCCTCTGCTCACGCCTTCGTCCAGAGGTGTCACCGTACCTGGACGAGAGCCCGAGAGACTCTCCTCCGGGTGGGGGCGTGCACCAAGGCTAAGGCTGATCGCCACCGGTCGAAGCCTCCCGTCTACGTCGTTGGTCAAAAAGTGTGGCTTTCTACCCAGAACATTCCGCTCCGATCCGTGTGTAATAAGTTGGCTCCCAAATTTATTGGCCCGTTTCCTGTCACTAAAATTATTAGTCCGGTGACAGTCCGCCTCAAACTCCCTCCTGCGTACAGGAGAATTCATCCCGCCTTCCATGTATCCAAAATTAAACCCGTTTTTCGGTCTCCCCTTAATCCGCCTACTCCGGTTCCTCCCCCGCCGCGACTCGTAGATGGGGAACCCACCTATTCGGTCAATCGCATTCTGGACTCAAGGCGGAGGGGACGAGGTTTTCAATACTTGGTGGACTGGGAAGGTTACGGTCCGGAGGAGAGAAGTTGGGTTCCGGCCAGGGACATATTGGATCACTCCCTTATTGATGATTACAATCAACAGGTAAGGTCGGCTGGGAGCGCCGAGAGGCGCTCCTAGGGGGAGGGGTACTGTCACGGTTCATGGGTTCCCGGTCCCGTCCTCACCGTGTCTTGTCTGTATGCGTGTGCGTATGTGTGAGCAGGTGTCTGTGGGTGTGTGTGATTGAGGCTAATTCGCTCCAGCTGAGAGTCATCACCATTGGGCTATATCAGTTCCTGTCACGCTCTCCCTCTTGTCAGATCCTTGCAGTTTGCGGTCGATGTTTACGAGGCGTTTCTGGTTCCTGGTTTCCGCGATTCCTGAGCCCTGCTGCTTTCCTGGACTCCGATCGCCGGAGACTCGTCTGCCCATTGCTTCCCTGCGCTAGCCTCAGCCCCTACGGAAAGCTCCGTTTCTGCCTACGGAAAGCTCCGTTTCTGCCTACGGAAAGCTCCGCGTCTGCCTACGGAAGCTCCGCCCCTCTGCCTACGGAAAGCTCCGTTTAGTTTCTCGCTGTGTATTACTTCTTGTAATAAACTCTCTTTTTCCGCAACTGAATCCTCCCGTCTTCATTGTGACAGAAACTGATTCATAAGTTACATAGAGCTAAATGATGTTGGAGCGTACATTTTTTTTCATAAAAAGAAAAGCAGTAGTTAAACCTGTGAGTCCCAGACCAAATCTATTGCGAACCAGTGGCCCACGTGAAAACTTTGGAACAGGGGTCTGAAGGCGGGCTTTGGGAAAATTGTTATTCCGCAAATTCAGAGTGGGCTTAAATGGAGAGTTGTTAAATTTTAGAGCCTGATCAAGTTGTCTACGGGCTTTTAAGGAATTGTCCCGAAGGGTTGAGAATATGGCATTTACATTAGGTATGTGTTGGGCATCATAATGCATTAATTCACCTCTCTTGTTCAGGCTTAAATTATTTAAAGGTATATAAGTTTTAATATATTTGAATCTAGGAACCATTGCTAAGATTTGTTTCAAATTAAGATAAATCTGTTTTCCATCTACATAATAATGGTTACTTATATAATAATGAAATGTAATCATATTGAGAGGGAACAATATGGGAGCTAGAGCAGAACCTTGAGGAATGCCAGAAGTCAAAGAAACAGAACCAGAGTGAAACAGCGTTATATTGCCTGAAAAACTACTGTCTGAAGGGTAGGAAAGAAGATTGTGGTCTACCATATCAAAAGCAGCACTCAGATCTAAAGATGCCAGTGCAACAGAGTCGGTGGTTAATAAAACATCATTGGAACATTTTAAATAAGCTGTTTCAGTAGAATGAGACTTCCTAAAATCCAACTTTGTATTTAAGATCTTGCTTTCAAACAAAAGACTTTGATGGAAAACCAATTTCTCTGGTATTTTAGATGAAAATAAGAGGTTATAGGATGATCTAAAATTCAATAAAACCGAGGGATCTAGATTGAGCCTTTTAAGTCTGACATGATTCAATGAATTAGGATTATCTCCTGGTTCAATTCCCACATTTAAAAGAGTAGGATCAACTACATCGAACACTTGTTTAAGTAACAATGGCGAAATAACATCTGAGGGTAAACCAGTGGGCTTTAGTTGGTTTACAATGTCAGGTAAGAAAGCAGTATAAATAGTTGTGAACGGTCTAAAAGCACAAGGATAGTTAAAAAGGACAGCAGGATCATAAACAGCAGGCTGGATATTCTGCCTAATAAAAAAAACATATTTTATAGGATAATATATTTTACTATGCATTGCATATGCTTTATCAAATCTAAGGGTAAACAAAATAACATCTAAGGGTAAACCAGTGGGATTTAGTGGGTTTTCAACACCATTTAAGAAAGAAAGGTAAATAGGTGTGAACGGGTTAAAAACACCAGAATAGTTTAAAAGGACAGCAGGATCATAAACAGCAGGCCGGATATTCTGCCTAATAACAAAATCCAAATGTTTAGGATAATATATTTCACTGTTCATTGTATCTGCTTCGCTTTGTCTTTTAAACTTTGAAACAAGAAAAATTAAAAATGCTGTAGCACCAGTAAACACCACTGCCTTTTGGACCTATAAGAATAAACAGAAAACATTTATATTAATTATCTGTGTGAAACGTTGTTACCTTTGTGACCTCAATCCTAATATTGAATTAATTTGAGCATTTTTGGCATAATATAGCCAAATTTGAGACCTTTATGGGTACAGTTTTATTCTGTATGTGAGGTCATGCTGTACCTGCTGGGATTGTGGTCTTCCGTATCTTATCCCTGTAACGAAGTGCTCACAGTTGAATTTGCACAAACAGTATGGAAGTGTCTTCCCCACAAGACTTTCTGTGAGTTGTAGAATGTCTTGTATGGGACGTCGCTCATGTTGCTCATCCAGAAGATTGTTAATCCGGTATTTATCACTGCCAACCACCTCCTGCAGTGGTTCTTTCTTCACTGTGGCCTTGTAGTGTAGTACCGACTTCACACGGCTGACCCCGGCATCAGCGTGCTCAGCTGTAGAGACATACATGGAATAGTAAAAACAATCATAACTCATTAGACTTCAATGGAAAGTTTCACATTCAACACAAGTTCAGCTCAATAGGCAGCATGTGAAGCATGTTTAAAAAAAAACTCACAGGGTGGGACCACGTGAATCACATTCCCGTCTCCAACATAAATCGCCCAGTGCTGATATAGGCCTCGGGAGATTTCAATGAGATCTCCAGGCTTTGGATCCTTATCATATAGGAGACAATATCAGGCGTAATATTAAAAACAGCTACAGTTGCATTTAAATCTGTCAAATATATTGATACTGTTAATCTAAGATAACAAAATACCATTACACTTGTGAATGGATAAAAACAAGAGTTTCAGCTATAGAAGCACGCTCCCTTGCGCCCTCTCATGACTGGGAGTATAATTACCACTCACAGCTTACTGGATCTATTTAACTCTAGATTAAACACATATAATCTCTTTTTGGTTAAATCTGATCAAATGCACATTAACATTATTTTCCTTGAACAGCAGCTATGCTAATTATTCTCTATCTGCTTTTGAAACAAGAGATTACACAAGCTTTAGCTGGAAATATGACACTTTGTTATTGTCCTCTTGCATTATTGACCAACTATTGACATTGTAAAGCTGCTTTGACACAATCAGTAGTGTATAAAGCGCTATAGAAATAAAAAAAAGACATTTCTGCCATATGAATATCCCTTAGAGTCACGACTGATAAATGACTCTTAATTGTAATGTAGAAACATTAATTTAAAGCGCTATACAAATAAATATGAATTTAATTATTTTATGATATTATTATTAAAGTGTGACCAATTAATGAAAGTGACTCAGACCGGAGGAGAGACTCAAGATGTGAATTAATAAATTCTGTTTAATGCCATGTCATGATGTCATGTGACAAATTAATGAAATTACTGAAACCAGAAGCCCACCTCAGCTGACATCCCAGTCCTCCACAGATAGCCGGATCGAGGAAACTCCTTCCAACTCTTGATGGTACAACTAAACGAGTAAACACACAAATGAGCTCTCAGTGAAGAACAGAATCTGTGTATCTCATGTAGGGCAACAGACACACACCATAAGGAATATCTGCTTTTTACCAACTCCCATAGTGTGTGATTACAGAACTAATGAAGTAATTAAAAATAAATCAATTAACTTATTTTCATTGAACACTGATACAACATCTCAAATGGTGGGGAAATCACAGTCAAATAAAATCATTATCAGTTGCACAGGATTATTCTTAAGATATAATTATGTAAACTAATTGTTACTTTAGATGTTATCTATAATGTTTACGGTATTTTCAGATAGGAGAAGTGATATAAAGCTGTACTGTATGTAGTCAGCGTTATTGCTCTTAATGATGCTATGATGCATGTATTTTATTTCCCTCAAATTACATGGCTTTAAACTAGAATTACAGTTTCCATAGGTGTTAAGCCTTACATTGAATTAAGAATTACTATTAATTAATTAATTTCATTATCTTAACTGCTTCAAACTACATGTTAACTAAATCATTGTTGAATGAGCAGAAGGGGGATTTTGACATTTATAATACATATGTTGAGCATCTCATCAATCTGAAGTTCACTATTACGAATCTACATCCCCTCCAGAAGCCCCGCCTACTTCCACTCACTATTACGAATCTACATCCCCTCCAGAAGCCCCGCCTACTTCCACTTACTATTACGAATCGACATCCCCTCCAGAAGCCCCGCCTACTTCCACTCACTATTACGAATCTACATCCCCTCCAGAAGCCCCGCCTACTTCCACTCACTATTACGAATCTACATCCCCTCCAGAAGCCCCGCCTACTTCCACTTACTATTACGAATCGACATCCCCTCCAGAAGCCCCGCCTACTTCCACTCACTATTACGAATCTACATCCCCTCCAGAAGCCCCGCCTACTTCCACTCACTATTACGAATCTACATCCCACCCAGAAGCCCCGCCTACTTCCACTCACTGTTACGAATCTACATCCCACCCAGAAGCCCCGCCTACTTCCACTCACTGTTACGAATCTACATCCCACCCAGAAGCCCCGCCTACTTCCACTCACTATTACGAATCTACATCCCCTCCAGAAGCCCCGCCTACTTCCACTCACTATTACGAATCTACATCCCCTCGAGAAGCCCCTCCTACTTCCACTCACTATTACGAATCTACATCCCCTCCAGAAGCCCCGCCTACTTCCACTCACTATTACGAATCTACATCCCCTCCAGAAGCCCCGCCTACTTCCACTCACTATTACGAATCTACATCCCCTCCAGAAGCCCCTCCTACTTCCACTCACTATTACGAATCTACATCCCCTCCAGAAGCCCCTCCTACTTCCACTCACTATCATGAGTCTACATCCCCTCCAGAAGCCCCGCCTACTTCCACTCACTATTACGAATCTACATCCCCTCCAGAAGCCCCTCCTACTTCCACTCACTATTACGAATCTACATCCCCTCCAGAAGCCCGTCTACTTCCACTCACTATTACGAATCTACATCCCTTCCAGAAGCCCCACCTACTTCCACTCACTATTATGATTCTACATCCCCTCCAGAAGCCCCGCCTACTTCCACTCACTATTACAAATCTACATCCCCTCCAGAAGCTCCGCCTACTTCCACTCACTATTATGAATCTACATCCCCTCCAGAAGCCCCTCCTACTTCCACTCACTATCACGAATCTACATCCCCTCCAGAAGTCCCGCCTACTTCCAGAAGTTTTATATGCTGAATCGCCTGACATATTTAAGGTTTACACATTTACACAAACTCTACGCCACAATTTTAAACATGTTGCATTTAATTTATTATTTCTGTATTAATATGCACCAGGAGCTTGTTTTTGTGTTGGATTTAGGTAAGACTTTATTTTAAGGTGTCCTTGTTACATGTGTTACATGTATAACAATAGATGACGCATAATTACATGCAAGTAACCCTGAAACAAACCCTAATCCTAACCCTAATATATAGTAAGTACTTGTAGGTAATTAATATCACTCAGTACTTAAATGTAACAATGACACCTTAAAAATAAAATGTAACCTGGATTTCTATTGCTACTGTAATTAAGTAAATTCATAAAAAAATTATTAAAGTGTTTGAATAAACAATACATTGACATTGTTATTCCTCCTATGATGAGTGTATTTTATTTTCTGGAAATGATATGGCTTTTTACTAGAATTACAGTTTCCACAGGAGTTCAGACTTATATGTATATATTGTTGAATTAATTATTGATTATCTGAACTGCTTCAAAATACATGCTGTTAACAAAATCAATGCTGAATCATTTACAGTTACTTTACAAATAAAAATATTATTTAGCATACGCAACATTAAGAATGAGAATTTTGAGATTTATAAAACATATGATCTCGTCCATCAATCTGATGTTCGCTACCGTAATGATTATGAATGCAAATTTCCAACTTTAAACAAATAAACATGTACATGCGTAGTATGTTTGTGTAAGAATGTTCAGGAGGACTAGGAAATGGCAGCGGACCATCATGACTAATCAGTTCTCTATTATAGATCAGCGGTGAAGAGACATTTCTGTTTGTTTTGATTTAAAATCATATAAATTTGTACAGGCATTGAGGGGGCCTTTTACTCATTAGCGATGCAAATGCTTTGGGAGCTTTCATACCTTAAATACCATACTTTTACTTATTGTATAGTTATTGGAAAACTTGCCTTGAGGCAAAATCTTGTATAGATTCTCATTAGCTATATCAATCTACACATTTTTTAAAACAATTAAATATAACAATAAACATACCTCAGATTCCATTCAGATCAAATATGTCTTTTACACCAATGTGTGTCTAGCCCAGGTGTAAAACATATAACACATACTGTAAAGGTATGCCTTTTTTTACCTTCTGGCCATATAGCACTTTATCTTGATCCTCTTTCTTCTCTTCTCATCTTGCTTTCTTCTCATCTGTAATATAGTTAAAATGATTTTAACCTGAAATCATAGTATAAAAGTTGTAACCCTAACTCTTAACATTTACATTAAGTACTAACTCAAACTGAGGAACTCACGGCTCTCAGGATAGCAGCCCGGTCTCTCTTAGCAGATGGATCCACAGAGTTTATTCCACTTGTCAAATCTGCCCCTGATGGGTCACGCCACAGACCACAATCTGAAGGATTTGTGAGGAACTGGATCATTTTAGAGCTCCTTCTTCTGCAAATTAGAAAATCACTAATGCCAAAGTCTCTTGAATGAGGTTTGGGTTAGTGATACGTCTGATTCGGTCGGAGTGGAAACAACACAATGGGACAGGTTTGTGCAGCGTAACTCTAGTGACAGGATTCCTGCTTTGGCCGTTTGTTGCCAGTGGGTGTGTCTGTCCCCTCATTTAATTTGTCATGGCATCGAGCATTTGTGACACTGACAAAGCCCTAGAAGTGTCTCTTAATTGACATAGCAATGCAGTACTGCTGCTCTCTATACAAACAGTACCAAGTTAGTGAAGGGTACCAACTCCCAGGAGGGCACCATCCCAGATGTTAAAAAAAAACTTTTGTTCTATATTAATATTAAAATTAACACATACATGAATACAAATCTAAACATGAACATATTTATATATATATATATATATAGACTAAATACTTCCAAGGAACTTACGTGGTGAGATAAAAAGCCTTTAATGTACTGGGCTTAAATAATGACAAAATGGTTAAAAGTAGATCTACGTGTTTTGGCTTCTTCAGGACACACATCAATTGCTCAAACAGGTATTCTTAACCTGGTGTTAATTAATTAATCTTCAAAGACAGCTGGTTAAAATGTGGGTATGGCCAAGACTAGCTTCTTGGTCCAAATAAACACACATACAACAGTATAGGAGTACAATTATACATCAATGGTGCAAATTACAAAAATGGTAAAAAATCTATTTGTGTGTTTATTTGTTGTGTATTTCTCTGCTTCTGTTTTTAGCAAATATTTATATATATATATATACAGCCTTTAAAATGAATTAAAATGCATTATATAAAACAATGAGGCAATAATGGTAATTATATGGTTTCATTAAATACAATGTTAAAATACATAATGTAAAACAAAATTTATTTACATTACATATTATTACAAATGCCTGTAAAGGGAGCCAAAGGCCTGGTAACTTCTGCTGTTACACTTACAGGACGATCATATCCTTGTTTAATATTAACCAAACATTTAGGCTAATTCAGATATCCACTTAATCTTGAATTTTTGGCCATCATTTTGCGAAAGATTACACAGCCTCTATAATTTCTTCAACAAAAACATGTGGACATCACAACCCTTACAAAAATGAGCCATTGTTTTATCATAGTAAAACTGCTTAGTTTTCTTTTGTGTGATTTCTCAACGCCTATTGAACCCCTCTAAAAAACATATGTTTTTTTTTACATCCATAATATTTGAGGGAGGGGGCACAATAATACAATTTTAGGGCACCCATTTGGCCAGCAGCGGCCCTGAGCAAAGGCATTCTAATACTGAGCACAGTGTGTGATGTTGTTGAGATCTCCTCTAAAGCTTTAAAAGAGACAAATGTGAGATATTCAATTCAATTCAAGATTACTGGTATAGCACTTTTTACGATACAATCGTTGCAAAGCAACTTCACAGGAAATTAAGTTTCTAAAATAGATGTATATTGTAGAAACTCAATATAAAAAACTTATGGAAAAATTTGGTTAATTCAGTATAATCGCTGATGGTGGGCTTCATCTGAGGTCCTCCGAAGGGTTCATAAAGAAGGGTCCTCCTGTGGGTCATCTCAGATCGTTTAAGGGTTGGATCCAGACTGAAGCTTGTGTAATTCCTAGTTACCACGGGATGTTAATCAGTACAAGATTATGGGATGCATTATATGAACGCTTGGCTAAAGAGATGCGTCTTTAATCTAGATTTAAACAGAGAGAGTGTGTCTGAACCCCGAACGTTATCAGGAAGGCTATTCCAGAGTTTAGGAGCCAAATATGAAAAAGTTCTCCCTCCTTTAGTGGACTTTGCTATCCTAGGTACTACCAAGAGTCCAGAGTTTAGTTCCTTAGGGAGCGGGTTGGATTGTAGCGTGATAGAAGATTAGTTAGGTACGCAGGAGCTAAATCATTTAGTGCCTTATAGGCAAGTAATAATATTTTGTAACTGATACGGAACTTAATAGGTAGCCAGTGCAGAGACTGTAAAATTGGAGTAATATGATCATATTTTCTTGACCTGGTAAGGACTCTAGCCACAACATTTTCTACTATCTGTAGCTTGTTTATTGAAGATGCAGGACATTGCTGCCATGCATTACCGGCACTTGAATCTTTATCACTCCGAGTCAGAGCATAAGTGTCAGGTTAATTAGAAATTATACTACAAAAATCAGACAACCCAGGAGAGGGCACCATGAATGAACCTACCTCTCATCTCGACAAATCACGTGAATGCAAGCAGAGTCGGTCTGGGGCGTGAGAGCATGTCACGGGAGGCGCGCAAAGGGGCAAAATAATAATGAATTATTGATTTCTAATTTGAATCAGTATATTATAATATGAAAAGAAAAATCAAAAGGACCAGGTTTTTGTGATCAGATATTCTCTAAACTTCTGTAAACTCTTCAGTCCAAGGATCGAGGAAACTCTAAGTTTAAAAGGTTCTAATACAGAGAAAACCCGAGATTGCGGAGAGTGTTTTCAGCTTGTATTTGGCTTAAAAGCACGAGTGTTTTTTGCTCTATATATAAATTGTAATAGGTATGGGGGGCTACAATTGCCCGTCACTGCCATGGGAGAAACAGTCAAACATAGGAAAACATAGGAATATGCACAATTCTGGATAAATGTATCACTTTTCTTCTTTTCTAAATAGAGATAATATTCTCCTACGATTCTGAATAGACAACTGAACAAATAGCTTGTCATTTACTAGAGGTTCTGAAAAAATGTTAATTGTTGCAGACTATTTAATTTAAAAAATGTGCACCTCTGTTGTGGCTAATATTAATTTCATAATTATCCGTACTCCATGAAGTAGCAGAAGTTAAGTGAAAATTTGCAAATGGCCCATTTTGGGGTGGATTGACTGCAAGTCTTAAATGTCACTCTTTATAATATAAGGCGTTCATCTTTTCACTTAAATAAAACGGGGGCATAAAAAAAGAGTAGCCTGTACCCACTTCTCCAGGCACCACTCCATCACTGCTCCTCACTCTCCACTCGTTATCAGTCAAATCAGTCTGCAACCAGACTTGTGTCGGATGCACAGTTGTCAAGTTTTCATTTTTTTTCTACTGAATTTAGCTACTTTTAAACTGCTGCAGTGTTTGTTATAAGTAGCCATGTCATTGTCTTGCTTGGTCGTGTATTAATGTTGTAACCTGCTTTTGGTGAGACTAGTCCATTCGTACCATGCCAAGTCTGTCTTTGTTGGGAGTCTGTTTGGATATTAGGATATCACGTTGTAAATAAACTGCACTTGGGTTCATCACTACGCTCGCCTTCAGTGGACATTCATTACAGAATACACGACCCTCATCATGAACCTAGCAGTATCTCTCCTCTGCCTTCGTCAAGGTGACCGGGCCATAGAGGAATATGTTTCAGACTTTTGTGAACTGTGCAATTTGGTAGATTTTAATGACATGGCTACTTATAACAAACAAGGAGGGTCACATGACAAGAACAAACCAATGGGGACATGACACAATGAACATGACAACCAGTCAGAACATGACACATTGAACAAGGGATCCAATAGCATGAAGACATGAGGGAAAGGGAAGCATGACACAAACAGGAACCATAATCAAACTTCAAAATAAAAGACATGAAAACAAGAACATGGAACAGAACCAAAAACAGACCTTACAACTATAGGGCCTAAATTAAATTTCACTGAAATGCTTGTATTTAAATATTTTTATACCATTATACCATAAAAATATTCTGGATGTTAAGTTTTGTGAAGGAGGGCCACTGATGTTTATGAAGCATGACAGTGACTGTAAAATATGTATTTTAGGTATGGAAATGAGTTTTGATATTTGGGACTATACGTTGTGCTGCTTTTCACTGGCTATTGGGCTAGTTTTGTCACCTGGCAAACATGTTGTAGAGTAGATGCTTTCAGTTCAGAATTGTAGTGTACATTTTCAAACTGGTCTAAATTATTTTTATATTTATAAAAATATAACCCCCCCCCCCCAACTCATAACCCCAGCCCACCTGGAGTATCACTTGGCCCACCCTTCATCTCGTATCTGGAGCCGGGCCTGATTAGGCTCTAAATTTGAACAACATCTCAGTATTGTTTGTTCACAATGAAAGTCACTGATAACAAACACTTGTTATTAACAGTTTATTGTTTTCTAATGAAATGATACTGTAAACTACATCTGCCAGCAGGTGGCGATAAATGCCTTTGTAAGCAATCATGATCTGTAACGAAACACTACAATAATCATTCTCACTAATTTAATCTAATTTAAGTCACAGAAAAAGCTGCAGCTCAAGAACGTTGCTTGCTAGCTGACAAGTGATGTTAGCCTGCTAGCTAAAACTAGCTACTTGTTGATGTGGACAAAATTACATTTATTAAAGAATTGAAGTAGGGTAAAACGAGGTAAAATGCGCCTTTGATATTATTTTAATCTAATCCACTAGATGGCACAAAAACATGGTGTAGCACTTTCCAAAACACTGGTTTCAAGAAGCACGTGTTTATTTCTCTGATCGCGCGCAGCAGCACAAAGATGATTCTGTGCTTACTTGATCTAATACTTTATGTTTTTAAAATTTAAGTAGCAAACGAGAATCTCTCAAATTAATGCTTATATTTTGAGACTAACGTCGTCTTTATGATTTTCAGTTTTGCTTGAGATAATTAAAGCGGCTGTTTTTAAATAACAAAAGAATAGGTAAAAGTATGGTATTTGGGGTAAAGCGCTACTGCTGTTGGGGCTAAAGACACACAGTTATTAATATGATAATTAATAGATCTCCAGATTAATAGACTTTTCCATTTCATTTGTTGACATGGTTAGATTCAGATGGTAAATATCATATATTATATTAGGTGTCCATTTTAGAGATAATCGGTTTAGAATGAAACCATCATATTTAAAAACATGATATTATAATAAAATATAATTTGTTGTTATTACTGTAAATGCATATTCAATTATTATTAGATCTCCTTCAATGCTTCCAGAATCTTTACTTATTAAAATTATTTTTGTTTCTGAATTAAAAAAAAAAGTTTTATTAACATATTTTAATGACAGTATATTTATTGAACAAAAAACAATTATTTAGTTTTTCAAAATAAGCTGAAAATACTACAAACTTTGCTAAAGTGATTGTTTTGAATTAGTATGAAATAATATAATGTTTATGAAAGCACTTCTCTAATTCCACTGTAATGGCACCGTCTATTGTAAATATTGTTTGTATTTCAATTAAATACATTTCTCACACCTTCGTATTTTAAATGAAATGCATTTGATGAGCAAGTATGTGTAATTTGTAACTAAATGCATTTTGATGTATTTGTGTCCATCTTTAGTCATGTTTTTTGGTGCAGGCTTTATCGATCCAAACTCCCCCGAGAGGAAAATATCATGCGACTAATTAATCACATGGCAGCACTGATTGGCTGATGGTAGATGAGCAAACCTCTGAACAAGCTGAGAATGTAAAACATGCTGTTTTCCTAGAAAAATGTGCTATAAATGCAGAATATAACTAAGCATTTTCATCAACACTTATTCTCACACAACGACAATGATGGAGCCAAATCTGCATGTTTTTATTTCAAATAAACAGATTACAAAATATTCAAATGTTATACTAAATAATCGAATTCTCCAGAAATCACATAACCAATATTAAAAAAAGGTTCAGTTTCTGGGATGTCTCTCAGAAAAAGACAAACAGCATGTTCTTGAAGAAGCCAACTGGTTTTGTTTTTTAAAAACTTGCTGAATGCATCTTCCACTTTTTTATTCCACCATGTAAAGAAATTATTTTTCAGATATTCACGGATTTCTTCACAAGTATTTGCAGAGTTAATTTCATTTAAAAGCTTGTCTATTTTTGTCTTGCATTGCTCAAACCTTTCCAAGCCACATTGTCTGAAAGCGGCAAACGATTTGTTTGAATCTTCTGTTAGGAATAAATATGATACGATTTTATTTAATTTTTTAATAAAATTTTCTCTGATTTCAGTTTTGGATATTTTCAAACAAAACTGTGCAAGATCGAGTTTAGGTTTTGGATTTTTGGTCTTGGTACTGATAGTATCTTTCATTGAAAATACTAGATTTTCTATTTCTTGAATAATTTGTTTGTAAACTGGGATTAATAATTCTGTGTCAGTTTTGTCAGTAGTCATTGTTTGGGGTGAGTTATTAATTATATCGTTGCTTTCCAGGGGTTTGAACTCTTTGGGAAATGTAGAAATGCAATCTTTAATAGGACATTCAGGTAACTGTTTGTCGTACGAGCCACTGAAGCCCCAGGGCTTAAGATATCCAATAATTGTTTTTATGCCATGCTTTTTATATAATAATTTTGCTAGAACAAAAGCCTGAATCATGCAGGGCACATGATTTTTTCTTGCTAAACACGGGCTGTTTGTAGAAAATATATATATTTCTGAATAACAGCAGTCATCTTCGTAATATATTTCTAATAGTTGTTCAAATATTTTATCTTCAGTATGCTCTTCTTCTAGTAAATCTGATTTTTTATAAACTTCATTATTCTCCTCAAATGATCCATCTTTTTTTCTAAAAAGTATAAAAGCAAGCTGATTTTTCAATTTCAATTGTTCTTTAGTTTCTTTATCAAGATCATTTAACAATCTATTAAAAAATTCATTATGTTCCTCTGTGAGATTAATAGATTTGTTATACTTAATAGCAGATTTATTTGTTAAATATTTCAAGGAGTTGTTTTTATTAAAGTAGTCTTTATAAAAGATTCCAGGATCAGTTATTTTTATAATAAAATCTTCATCCATCTTCTCTGGTAATTCAGTTCTTGATATAGATCTATTAAAAAAGCAGAAAATAATCCACATCAAAATAAGTGTTATATGTAAACATGCGTACATATTATACTCAATCATTCTCTGAACATTTTCCCTGTGTTTCTATATTACTTTTAATAAATAATGTTAAAGCAGAGTCTCCTGGGTCTAATATTTCAGCGTCTGAACTGCTTTTGAAAATTAGGAAGACAATCAAATGTTAAACAAATATTCCATCTTACATATTTATATAAAATGTGTTCATATGTGAACTTACCGAGTTAGAAGTACTTTGTAGATTTTCAAATTTACGTTTCTTCTGGAAATAAAGAAATTGTTCATAAAAAAAAAAAAAGACAATGTTAATATTTTTGCTCATTTACATTTTAATTTATGTGATCCTGGAGGACAAAACTATTCATAAGAGCACTTTTTTAAAATTGAGATTTATACATAATCTGAGAGCTGAATAAATAATATTTCCATTGATGTATGGTTTGTTATGATAGGACAATATTTGGCTGAGATACAACTTTTTGAAAATCTGGAATCTGAGGGTGCAAAAAAAATCTAAATATTTTAATATATTTACAGTAGGAAATTTACTAAATATCTTCATGGAACATGATCTTAATATCCTAATGATTTTTGGCATAAAATTTAAATTTATAATTTTAATCCATACAATGTATTGTTGTCTATTGCTACAAATATAGCTGTGCTGCTTATGACAGATGCTGTTAGTCATTAACTCTGTTATTAATCATATTATATTTAATATAACACAAAAGCATCATCTTTCTATTATGTTGAAGACCTGAACTTTACACAGTTATTAGACTGAACTGAATCAATGATGAAGTGACTTTAACTGAAGAGTGACCGTTGACTATTGTCCTCTATATAGAGCTGTTTACAGCAGAATTTCATGTTGTTTGCAATATCGGCACATCATTTTCTCTAAACTATGGAACATAAAATAAGATAATTTGAGAAACATCTCAGTATTGTGTGTTCACAATGAAAGTCACTGGTAGCAAACACTTGTTATTAACAGTTTATTGTTTTCTAATGAAATGATACTGTAAACTACATCTGCCAGCGGGTGGCGATAAATGCCTTTGTAAGCAATCATGATCTGTAACGAAACACTACAATAAGCATTCTCACTAATTTAATCTAATTTAAGTCACAGAAAAAGCTGCAGCTCAAGAACGTTGTTTGCTAGCTGACAAGTGATGTTAGCCTGCTAGCTAAAACTAGCTACTTGTTGATGTGGACAAAATTACATTCATTAAAGAATTGAAGTAGGGTAAAACGAGGTAAATTTGGAGGTATACGACCTTTATTTGTAAAACCTAAATTGAAGTTGTTCCAGAACTGATGAAATTTACACAGGTATTACATTTAACTGAATCAACAATGAACCGACGTATTACTATTATCCTCTTTTTGGAGCTGCTTTAGAACAGAATTGAACCAGGTTTGCATCATCGACACACTACTTTCCTGTTTAACACTGTGAAGATGCTTTGTATTGTATAAAGTACTATAGAAATAAAGGTGAGTTGACTTAACTTCAAATCTTTTTACTTTACTTTTACTTTTTAGTCATTTAGCAGAAGCTTTTATCCAAAGCGACTTACAAATAAGAAAAAGTAACTAAAGTTAAAACTCTGTAAATACTATATACACATATTTAAGAAAATGAAGAAATTAAATAAAATGAAAACAAAAAATAAAGCTAAAAACAATTCAAAATATTAAAACAACAAAAGGTATGAGTATAAAAATTATTCTAACATGACACTAAGCCAAACACCCATATATATAAATTATTTCATTTCCATGTAGTATGTAGAAATAACATTACTAAAATAACTCCAACTTATAAAATACCTATAAAGACATATTCAATTCATACATAATTTAACTCAAATTAAAATAGATAAATCAAACGGCGGTAGTTTATCAGTAATCCTAAACACTGTCAAACACATGCTAACAAACAACAACTTACACATCATAATAATTAGTTATAAAAACTAAAACAGAAGTGAAACAAGCAGTAAGAAAGAAGAGAAATAAAAAGCGATAATTATATCCTTTGACAGTGTCCCTGCTGAGTCGATGGTCTTTACACTATTCGGTCTTCTCACGAGGAGGTCTTCACACGACGGCTGCCGCGGTAAACTACGCTGTTTATACCCATCTAACAAAATACTACTCCAATTCAGCTGAACACACTTTCCTGTTAATCACAATAAATGTCCAAGCAAGCCCTGACACTGACGAGGGACGCGATACAGTACGAGACCAAACGAGATTTCAGCATGCAGTAAACAACACAAGCGTTTCCTAGCAACAACAACTGCGCTAAACACTAATGAGACAAGTAAATACACTTACAAATCTAAATCATATTAGATCAATCGGTAAGAAAATAAAAGATTATTCAGAAGAAATCAGTAGCATCTTATATTTGATTTATTATTATTATTTCATGGGCACTCATCTTCATTATTTGTCACTTTGATAAATACAATAATCTCTACAGCTGTAAAAATTATATGAATTGCCATTTATCTGCAGTCATATTTCAAATGTCTTCTGATAATTCCAGTATGCTGAAGTCACTCATTATTTACATTATCTGTGTTCCTGATCCAGTAAAACTATAAATAAATTGAATTATTACACATGCACTGCATTCATTTACTCCTCAAACATTCACAAAAAACTTCAGCTGCTTAGGGTTGCACCCTAACCCTAACCCTAACCCTAACCTTCACTGCTTTAAAACATAATAAATACAGCAAGAACACAATTAAGCAGCATCTAAAGCAGTGTACAGTATGAACAATACAGTAAAACATAATCTTAAATGTACTTACGGACGAATCTGGTCAGAGCGCGGTGGAATAAGCTGAGAATCTTCTGATGAAGAACTCTATTATGGAAACAAGGAATCAAAACAATGAGACATTGTCATAAAATCATAAGCACTGTGATCCTAACTAAAGTAATCAGAGCAGAATATCTCACCATGCTTGTTTTTTTTGCAGATCCCGGGGCAGGAGCCACCAAGACACCACTTTCTCTTTGTTGGATAGGATCTGTATGTACTACAGTTACTTCTCTCAAACTAGTAGACCTGTATGTCCGATGAACTCCTGCCCCTGGATATTTGTTGTAATTGTAATAAAAACTTCTTTTCTGAAGGAAGTCACTTTGAAGGAACATTAAAATGATAAGCTGGTAAATGAATGCTCATTTATAGTCTGCTCAGAACAACCCTTTCGGTTATGACGATGCGAATCATGACTCATAAAGCTGTTTATCTCGTTTAACATGTGCCTTCAGGTACTGAACAATACCAAGAACGCCTGCCAAGATTTCACAAACCTGATCAGCACCTGCTTTACTCGAAGTCAGTCAGCCCCTCTTCTTCTAAATGCAATGAATATGCAATGCAAAAATATTCTAGACATTATTTATCACTCTTCGCTGTGTGAATGCTTTCTCTATTTTATCATTTTTTTTTATAGTATTTTAGACATGTTCTATGAAGAAACAAGTAGTAACATTAAAACAATTATAATTTAATGAAAACTGTACTAAAACTGTAACAATTTGTGTGCTAATGTTTTGAGAACATTAAAGACCAGATAACTTTGAACAACATTTGTTCAGAGAATCTCGCCAGCATGTCAGCTAAAGAGCGTTCCCTGTTAGCTGCTTCTGAACTAAAACCGTTCATAACATCCAATGCAGTCATTAATATGTCATATGTGCCAATAAATGAAGAGTTTTTCTGTGTCTCTGTATTTGTGTTCCTGTGTTTCTCCAGAGGCCACAGATATGCTGGAGCGTTTCTGTTTCCTATAAAGTGAAACTTACACACGGCACACCTACACCAACTCATTCACGTGTCCTGATGTTAGTCAAAGGAACATCTTTCAACGAGATCTAATTTATTGCAAAGGGACGGGCTGGCACTGCTTTTCAGTGATAATATGAATTGCTGCTAAAGTCTTTTAAGGATTTGAAATAGAAAGTGTGTGTGTGTGTGTGTGTGTGTGTGTGTGTTTTTGTGTGTTTTTGTGACAAATGGGGACATGAATTTGTATAATGACACAGGTATATGACAGGTATTACAAGGTGAAGGTGACTTTTCAGGCCATTTCCCCACTTTTCAAAATACTTATAAATCATACAGAGTGAGTTTTTTGGGGGAAAGTAGAAATGCACTGTCTCCTGTGAGGGGTAAGTTTAGGCAATAGCACATACAGTTTGTACAGTATAAAAACAAATAGCATTTTCTTTTTCTTGCTTTAAGAATCACTTCATTGATGGTTTTGTTTCTCTAGTAAATATACAGTATCTCACAGAAGTGAGTACACCCCTCACATTAGTACAGTACTCACTTTTGTGGCCAGTGGTTTAGACATTAATGGCTGCGTGTTGAGTTAATTTGAGGGGACAGCAAATGTACAGTGTTATACAAGCTGTACACTCACTACTTTACAATGTAGCAAAGTGTCATTTCTTCAGTGTTGTCACATGAAAAGATATAATAAAATATTTACAAGAATGTGATGGGTGTACTCACTTCTGTGAGATACTGTATATAGATTTATGGATGTTTGGATATTTGTCCTGGAAACCAAGACAAAGAACATGATCTGCATGTGCCATGAAAAAAATGCATTTCTTACTTTCATTAATAATTTCGTAAATCTAAACCAGTTTTATTGTGTGTGTTGCTCAATACACCGCAGGTATGATGAGTGTTTCTGTTTCCTATAAAATGAAACTCTTGTGTTACACTCCTGTTCCTCTAAACATATTTGACTAATGATGATGAGGAGAATCTGTGAGATTTTATTGTTGACCAGCTGAATATCTGATCATTCTCCTCTCCTCAATGAGACACGTGATCTGAACACATGTTGAAAACTAAAGAGTGGTGTAAGAGTCGAACTCTTGGTTCTGTTCTGACACACAAACTGCAGACTGATGGGTTGCTTTATAGGACAAGAACTTAAAGTTTAGAGTTTCATATTATACTGAAGTTTAAGTGCCTGATTAAAGGGCTGTAGTGATTACTCCAGAGTAAACACATCATACCTGCGTCCGCTTGACATACACACACGTTCCTCTCCAACTCCTCTAAATATATTTGACTGATGAAGATGAAGATGATGAAAACACTATCACAACCTGATGACATTTGGTTTGGTTTAGGGATTAAAGATTTATTTATATATATATCTTTCAAAAAAAAGTTTTGCTCTGGCACTCTCTGATCATCTTCTTCCAGCCTACAGGCAGAAACGTAAACCGACTAAACTTTAGTAAGAACTGTAAAGAGATGGACTGTTGAAGCAGAGCAGGATTTACAGGCCTGCTTCGAACTCAGTACCGCCGCTCTCTATACGCGGAGTATGCAGTTTACATAGGGCTCCAACTCCTAGGGGGGCACCATCCCAGTTGCTCATAAAAAAAACTTTTGTTCTATATTAGTATTACAAGTAACATACACATATACATTTTTAATAAACATCTAATCATTAACATATATAATTATACAAAAAATGAGTTTATGGTGAATGCAGACGTGGTAGGCAGGAGGCCAAACACGAAAAAAAGATGAAGCCCGTGCAGCATTTTTAGGTAGCTGTTACGTTCCACGTGTGTTTTGTGTATATTGTTTCGTCTTTCGCTCTCCTGTCTTTCTGTGTTCATTTTTGCTCCACTTCTTGGTCGATGTTTATTGGCTGACTCGACTGCCAATCATCATTCTGACGTCATGATGTTCTGCCAATCTGCTGGCGTGCCAGCTGTATTTGAGGACTCGAGTTGATTGTGTGTGTGTGCGCCATGCCAGCGTACCCTGTACTCCAACGCGGTCAGCAGTTTGTGTTCGACACCAATTGTCTACCGACGCTTAGTGTATCTTGCCCCATGAGTCATGCTTTGTGTTGTGCGATGTGATCTATTTATAGATTTGATCTTTGGCTATTGATTTGTATTGAACTCATTGTTGAAGATAACTCTGATGCCCGTAATGGAGTTTCAGTCTTACTAAGTCAAGTGCAAAGATAAGAATGCATGTTGGTGCATCGGGTTAGTTTACACTTTGTTAGATTACGTTTGAGTGTAATCTACGCCGCCCTTGTACTTTTGTTTGTTGATTTATAGGAGTTTAGTTAGGCGTTGTATACGCCGAAGATTTCGGTTTTCTTTTCATATTTATTTTTGTTAGTCAGTTTAGAGGTTAGTATAAGGATTGTTTTGTTTTGTTTATTTCTTTAATTTGGGTGACACTCCTGTTTCTTTTGTCGTGTTAAATTCTATATTTTCTCGTGTTTGTAACTATTTGTATTTTTCCTCAACACGGCTGGTAAAGACCTTTTATGAATGAAAATATCACGTCTCGGTATCTTCTTTGATCTGCACCACTCCCAGTAACGGTTGTCTCACATAAATGTTACGGTATCATCCCTTTTTAACATCAGGCTCGTAACAGTAGCCTACATTCAACCTGTAACTTTTTTGGCTGTGGACGTTAATAACGTGCTTTAATGTCGGTAATAATTTAACCACCAACAACGCACATAATGTTCTCTCTGACTTTCCAAGTTCCCTTTCAAAAACTAGCCATGGTTTTACTATGAACAAAACCAAAAATCACGGTTCTTGTAGCCAAGGATAGTAACCACACATTAACCATGGTTTTGTTACTTCAAATAATAGTTTACAAAGAAGTATTAAGATAATATATATTTTTTTGGTTATAAAAATAGACCTAAGCCAACAACAGCCTTTAAAATAACTTAACATGCATTATATAAAAACAGTGAGGCAATAATGATTGGTTAACAATTATATGGTTTCATTGAAAAAAAAAAAAACATAAACAAAATAAACTATTTAGATATTATTTATATTACGTATTGTTAAAAATTGCCTACATTTACATTTACATTTAGTCATTTAGCAGACGCTTTTATCCAAAGCGACTTACAATTGGGAGTACATAAAGCGATTAATCTTGAAGAGGCAAACATACAGAGGAAGTTCCAATAACACTAAGTCTCAGACATTGTTCAAATAAATAACCACTTGATAGTAATCAAGTGCCTAGTAATACATGAATGATCAAGTCATTTAATATTCACCAAACATTTAGGTTAATTCAAATTTCCACTTAATCGTAATTTTTTGCCAACTTTTTGCGATAGAAATGCTACAGTCTCTCTCTTCAAAACATGTGGACATCACAACTCATTACAAAAATGAATATTTTATAGTAGTAAAACTGCTAAATTTTCTTTTGTGTAGTTTCTGAATGCTTGAGACTATAAAATCAATCAAACAACTGTATTAATAAAATAATAGCATAGGTAACTGTCTAATTGTACATTGTAATTATAATTTATTTACGTTTATATTTTATTAAAGTTATATTTTGACCCCTTATAATGTGTGCTTTTTAAAAAAAAATCCATAATATTTGGGGGAGGGGCACAACAATACATTTCTGCTTAGGTCACCCATTTGGCCAGCAGCGGCTGTGGCTACTGATCTGGATGAGCTCACTGACACCGTGACGTCCTACATTATTTTCTGTGAGGACATGCATGTACCCACCAGGACTTATTTAACATTTAACAACGACAAACATTGGTTCAGTACAAAACTCAAACAGCTTCACCAGGCCAAAGAGGATGCCTACAGGAGTGTGGAAAAAGCCTTGTACAAACAGGCCAAATACACTCTAAATAGCAAGATAAGTGTAGCAAAGAAAAACTACTCTGGAAGGCAAAAAAAAAAGCTTTCAAGCAATGACCCTACATCAGTATGGAAAGACCAGAATGCCATCATCAGCTACAAGACCCCACCCCCCAGCACTGAGGCCAATCAACAACTGGCTGAAGACCTGAACGAGTTCTATTGCAGGTTTGAAAAGCAAAAGTCTGGTCTGACACCCCAAACCCACTCTGACCGTCTCACAACACAACCATAAACACTCTCCCCCTCCCTCCTACTGTTTCTCAGCCTGTACTCAATATCTGTGAAGATGATGTGAGATAAGGAAAGCCAAAGGCCCAGACGGTGTCTCTCCAGCCTGCCCCAAAGCCTGTGCTGTCCAGCTATCATCCATCTTCACATTGATCTTCAACAGATCTCTGAAGCTGTGTGAAGTCCCCCCCTGCTTCAAACGCCCCACCATCATCCCTGGTGCAGTCAACATAGGATTGCACTACATCCTCCAACATCTGGACAAACCAGGGACCTATGCAAGGATCCTTTTTGTGGACTTCAGCTCCGCGTTCAACACCATCATCCCAGACACCCTTCAGAATAAACTGATTCAGCTCTCTTTACCCATCTCCTTC
The DNA here is from genome assembly GCA_027422435.1 of Schizopygopsis pylzovi. Classification (NCBI taxonomy): domain Eukaryota; kingdom Metazoa; phylum Chordata; class Actinopteri; order Cypriniformes; family Cyprinidae; genus Schizopygopsis; species Schizopygopsis pylzovi. The sequence continues at coordinate 84,033 of CM049818.1, read as the reverse complement.
TGTCGGTGGATCATCATCTTCCTGACAAACAGGCAACAGCTAGTGAGAATACACATCCAGCACCCGCACGATCAGCACTGGAGCTCCTCAGAGCTGTGTCCTCTCCCCACTGCTATTATCCCTGTACATCAACGACTGCACATCTAAAGACCCCTCCGTCAAGCTCCTGAAGTTTGCAGACGACACCACACTGATCAGCCTCATTCAGGACGATGACGAGTCTGCTTACAGGCAGGAGGTTAAGGAGCTGGCTGTCAAGGTTCTTTATTATTCGTCACATACACAATCATACAAGTATAATCAGTAGTGAAATGCAAGTAGAATTGAAGAAAAATACAGCATTTACATGAGGAAAGGGAGGAGAAAAAAATTATCCCCAGACTATGCTCCTCGGGGAGTACAGTGTGAGAACAGGAAAAACACCTCAGCAACACAAAAGCACATACACGACATAGCCACAGGGGAAGTGAATCCGGCCCAGCAAGCAGCCATCTGATCCCGCAGCCACTGATCCGGCGCTGGTCAGACCTGCTTGACCAGGCCAGCGGATAGAAGCGAACAGAGGCGAATGGTCGAGGGGGGGGGGGGGCAATGTCTGTAATGTCTGTAGGGTGGGGGAGGAACGCGAGAGTGTCTCATTGCATTGCACTTCTGGGTTTTTTTCCTGCAACAGCCTTGCCAAGGCCACTGTAGGGGAGCCAGAAAAAGATAAGATTGTTTTGTCTTTGGGGCGAGTAAACATTCCAATTTTTGCAGGCTACTCTCTGTCCGTTTTTGTCCATTTTGGTCTCATTTTAATCAATTTTCCTTTGTAAAGCTGTGAACTTCTCCTTGGTAGAATCCATATTGCGATTATAGTTCAGTCTCAATGCTGACCGCTCTTCCCACAGCTTCAATCATACGGGCAGCCTTGTGGGGCTTTGGACAGCTGTTCCCGTTTTCTGAATTCTTCGATAACCCAGGGCAAAGCCTAATCCAATCAGCAAAATACCTGTTATCATGGTGCCGAAAAGGTAGATATCAATGTCCTCCACGGAAAGAGCCGCAAGACACACGATTCGCCACCTCTCCCACGCGCCATCGTATAGCCGGCTGCGAACGTTCCGTCAGGGCAGTCAGGTTCCCCGAAACCCAAGTTTCGATAGTGTCAATTGCATTAAGAGACCAGTTAATCCATAATATTTTAGTTTGGAGAGCAGTGCAGAGAGAGTCTCTCACGAGACAAGGGAGCAAAGCAGGGAAGATAAGGGTGAGGACGGGGAGAGAAAGCGACCGCCTCCGTTGAGAGCCAGAAGAGAAAATGTCTGTCTGATGCAGTCCTAACAACCGGGAGCTTAATACGCTCAAAACTGTAGAGATGATAGTGGAATTCAGGAGAAACCCCCCGGCTCTCCCCCCACTCGCCATCATGAACAGCACTGTGACTAGAGTGGAGTCATTCAGATTCCTGAGAACCACCATCTCTCAGGACCTGAAGCGGGACAATCACATTGACTCCATCGTGAAAAGGGCTCAGTAGAGGTTGTTCTTCCTTCGTCAACTGAAAAAGTTCAACCTGCCACAGGCACATATGACACAGTTAATCTGCTGTTATTGAAGTCGGTTCTGTTCTCTTCTATAACTGTCTGGTTTGGGTCAGCCAGCAAATCAGATACTGTATAAGAAAATGTTTACTACTCCAGAGTGAATAAACGGGCAGGTAACAGACTCTACAGATCTCTGTGCACTAGGACAGCTAGGCATAAAAATGCCATCTCCAGCCTAAACAGCTAACACAGAAATGATTACCTGTCTTGTGTAATTCATTCTCCATCTTTAATTATTGCCTCTCTCTCAAGTACTATGTAATACATATGCATAGTTTTCTATACAGCTGTATATAGAGTAATAATGCACAAATCTGTACACAAATCTTCTGTTCCAGATTCATACACATTATTGTTTATTGTTAAGTCTTATTTAAATGTTTTTATTCTCATGTCAGATATGTATGCATGTATGTACCAAGAGCTTCTTAAAAACCACAACAAATTCCTTGTGTGTTCAAACAAATAAAGCTGATTCTGATTAAAAGGATTATTCCGGTTTATAGGATATTTAATGTTTTGTCCGCTGACTTTAATAGCTTCAAGTTTAACGCACTTTCGTGTTCTATACAGGTCATTTCAGGTTTATTTCCACACACCGCCTATATTAATGGTGCATTCAAGTCATGTCGGATACATCATATTAACGAGTAGAATGCACATGAACACCACCACAAAGTCGTTATTACGAGTGGGAAACTCAGAATTGTCTTTAAGCCCAGAGTTTCCGAGTTGGGAGCGTATCAGTGGAAAAACGTGTCAGATGCAATGGACGCAGACAAAGATATGCAGCATTGGTGAAGTTATTGATATGAATAAAATTATATTTTTTATTGTAATGTATTATAAAACTATATAAGTTACTCATACACAATATGATATTATTGTATAATAATAACAGAATATATAATTATTCAGTTTACATCACTTTCATAATTTAAATAAAAACAGAAAAAATAAAAAACACAGTGACGCACATTCTTCATTCATCATTTTATAGATGTAGAGTTAAAACATCATTACATTTTATGTAGAAAAGTTAAACATAAACATTAGTTAAACAACCAAAGTGACTTGAATGCACCTGATGTCATAATAACGACTTGTCAGCTCGTAAGTACGAACGTCCGAGGAGGACTTGAACGCAGCATAAGACTTTTCGGCGATCCGCAGTGTTTAAGACCATATAATTTGTGCTGTCATTGATAGAACAAAACTGTTTACTTATTATAGTATTTGTAAAAGTACAGAAAGACTACAACGAAACTGCTGTTCATCACAGCGAATGTCAGCTTTGGTGGTGCATCTGGTAAAGCGAGTGCACTTGTGTGGCAGCGACCCGGGTCCGAATCTAGTCTTCAGTGATTCTTTCAGTCAATGCCCAATGTTCCACTGATGTTCTCTGGATAATTGAGTTGGCTGGTATGCTGGGGGTGTTAGTAAAAGGCCATTTCTAAAGCTGTGCCTTTACAATAATTTTTTTATTTGTCACATACACAATTAACCCATCCAAGTGCACAGACACTTGGAGCAGTGGGCAGCCGTCGATGCGGTGTCCGGGGAGCAGTCGGTGTTCGGTGCCTTGCTCAAGGGTCTCACCTCAGTCGTGGACAATTCCTGCCGGAGCCAAGATTCGAACCCACAATCTTGGGTTACAAGGCCAATGCTCTATATGTATAAAGGTTAATTTACTTCATGTTAAGCACGCAATAATTGTGGTATTAGCACACTTCAAATTTACTTGGAATGCCATTGCAATGCATTTTAAAGTCACTAAAAGAAAGGGATAGTATGACCTCAGTTTGTTATTAGTATAATATTAATGTATGTTCAACACTCTTACAGTGTATTTGAATTGCAATTGTAATGTCACCAAAATACATTTGAAGTTTATGCTGAATGAATTCTGCATTTCAAAAATTAAATAAAGGAATATACTTAAAGTGTACTTGAGCATACTTGTAATATTTCCACTTTAGCCCAAACAAGCATATTCGTTGAACTTTAGCACTGCTTTTGCACAACTAAAATACATTTGGTACAAAATTAATAGTTCCAATTCAGCAGACTTTGATACCAATTTATAGTGTGTCAAAAATATATTTAGTTATACTAAAGTACATACAAATACATTGGACTAAAGTATACAATCTTTTCACTAGGGTTACTATGGGTTTACCACATTAACCGTATTTTTACTGTTGTATTTGTTGTTAAAGCACAATAACCACAACACTTACTACACATCTCTTCCATCTTTTTCTACCCCTCTAACTCTAGCATTGGATATTTATTCTCTAACCAGTTTTGGGGAAAGTTACTTTTAAAAGTAATGCGTTACAATATTGCATTACTCCCTAAAAAAGTAAATAATTACGTTACTTAGTTACTTTTTATGGAAAGTAATGCGTTACGTTACTTTTGCGTTACTTTCGCGATATAAGCAGGACTTGATTGTTTGTTTTTAATACAAGAAGTTATATTTATAGCAAATATAAAAGCCTTTCACACCAAAAAGTGTAATGAATAAACCTCAGACTGAAAAGTAAAATCACGTCTGTACAGAAGAACACAGAAGAAGGTTCAAATTTCTTCAGCAATAAAACAACTAAACAACGAAGCACAATTGTTAGTTTATCTAAAGTAATTTTTGCTTATTATTATGGTTGAACTGATCATCAAAGCTCAGCAGCAAACACATCGTTAATAAAATGAGATTAGATATATTTGTGTTGTTTAACATATTTAATTATTGCAGGTTTGTATCATATTCTGAGTTTGCATTTCACTGTTTTAATTCATTTTGATGAATACTGAATCTGTTTTTTGTGAGTGGGATGAATTAATACACATTCATATTTAGTCTAGATTAGATCTACAGTAAGATCATGTTCACACGGCACACTGTCATCAATAACTTTTTTGAAAAAGTAACTCAGATATTTTCTAGAAAATTAAAAAGTAATGCCTTACTTTAATAGTTACTTGAAAAAGTTATATTATTACGTAACTCGCGTTCCTTTTATGCGTTACCCCCCCCTGACACTGTCTCTAACTGCTAGTTTTTATTAGTTTTTTTCTCAAAAAACTAATTAACAAGCTTAACTAGTTAACTAACACTAGCTTTCTATTGTGTATTCTATCTACTTGTTTTCTTAAAAAAACAACAACAAAAAACACCTCACTACGTGTCGTGTGTTAAGCTAACCCAGACTTGTCACAGCACTTGCATATTATTGCTCTTTTGTTGGTTTTGATTGTTCCTGTTGTCCTCGTTTATAAGTGGCTTTGGACAAAAGCATCTGCTAAATGACTAAATGTAAACATTCAAGAGCTCATAGGCACATTTTTTACTTGCTGTCTTTAAAGAACCAATTGATTTTGGAGAACTTCTTGCATCACTAAAACAAGGAGTAATTACAGTTACACCAAAACCTAAAAAGATCAATTATATTTGTTAAACAATTAAACCAAAATTGTATTCACTGATATTTGCCAAAAGACTTAAAATAATTTGTAAATAAGATAACTGATGAAGAACAATCAGGTTTTCTGAAAGGGCGTAAAATTGGAAATAATATTATAATAATTTCTTGATTTAATTTCTAGTTTAATTTAAGATGATAGTTTAATATTATCAACTTTTATAAAGCGTTTGATAATACTGAACATTCTTTTGTTCCAACTTTTTATTTTATTTTATAAAAATAGCTCAGTCCAATTATCTCATATTACTTGTCCGAGATTTAATATGGGCAGTGAGATATAATATTTGCTAAATGTGGTTCCATGATTAAAGATGAATAGGAGTAAGCCCATGTTATTATCTCTCACAGACTCTCTATATTATATTTTTGTTATAGTAATATGTAAAGATTAAGCAAAGAACTGCATTGAATTGTAACCCTGTTCTTGAGAAGATTAACAGATATAATACATGGTTAATGAGAGATTTATCCTTATTTGTGTCACGAGCCAGTGAGAGAAATCACCGTTAAACAGAGTCTGGGTCCAAATGCAGGGGAAAAGGCCAACACGGCCAAAAAATACAACAAGTAGGAGACTGGGATACATAAAACAGCAACAGTGCATTTATCCCCAGCGTACTTACCACAGTGACAGCTGAGAACAGCTGATGAGTGTGATGAGAGGCAGGTGTGTGTGCTTAAGGGAAATTAGTCCAGGAGAAAGGCAGATGGTGACCTCTGGTGGTGAGAGGGAGGATCGTCAGGCCTGGACTCATGACAATTTGGTCATATTTTACTGTCAAAGGCAGAAGGGATTTCAAGGTCTGTATATATATATATCAATGTCAAATTATTTATTTGAAGGGAAAAAATGCTCACTATTTAGGAAAATAGATTTTAAATAATAGCAAAAATTTGGGGGCCTTGAAGTGTTACATTTTATGGACCTCAGTGGGGCATTTAAGATAAAGAGTACAAAATAAAGATACTCTGCGGCATATATCTCCCAAATGTTAAATTGAATTCTTAGGGTGGAACATTTTCTTTTAAAACGTAAAAATGAAAATGTATTCTTTTAAAATTTTATTTAAAAAAAATTTAAGGAATTCAATTTTATTTTAAAAAGTAATTTTTCTATTGATAAAATCCTACTTAAATTGGCGAGTTTCCATAAACATGCAGGCACTGCTGGCTTAGCAATTAATCTATCAATTTTACACCACATTTTTATTTTCTGTAGCATAACAGAGACATCTAGCTTTAATCAGCCATGGCATGCCACTGGAATATTTATTTATCAGTTGCTAAATGAACATGGTTTGCTTTTGTCAATATGTGACTCATCTTTTTATTATTATTATTTTCAGTAGATGTGTCTCACTTCATTAGGATGTTTGGAACATTAATATAAATCCAAATGTATTTGTGATGCTGTTTGCAAATGTTCATTTGAACTATGGTTTAGGAAACACTGAAAAAACTTAACTAAACTAAAAACTTAAATTTAAAAAGAACAAGTTCCATCTTGCAGCTAATAAGACAAATATATATATATTATAAATAGCACAATATCATGCTCTCCCAGCAAAACACTGTTTTTCTGAAAATTGCATTACAAATGTCTAAACCTTCTAATAGACAAATCATTATAAAGACAAATAATGCACAACAATCAATACCAAAACTTAATGTTTATTCAAATTTTCATCTCAGATTATACATTTTACATTTTCCAAATAAAATTGACATAACCAATAACAAAATGTTCAATGTCTCTTGTGTTTTTAAGAGTATAATAAACAGCTTTTTCTTGCAGAAAGCAACTGATTTCTTCATTTAAAAACCTGCTGGATGCATCTTCTACTTTCTTAGCCCACCAAGGAAAGAACACATTCTGCAGAGATGAGCCGATTTCTTCACATAAATGTGCATCATGCTCCATCAGCTCAACCTTAATCTCATCCATACATGTGTCAAACATTTCTGTACCATGATTTTTAAAATCATCAAATGTTTTATATAACTGTTTATGTTCAAATAAACTAGATGCTATTTGATCAAGCTTTTCTTTATTTTTGAGGTCACATGTTATTGAATAAAATGTATCAAGATTATATTCTGCTTTAGGTATATCGTCTTTAGTTCTATTACTTTTAGGTTTATTATCTTTAGTTTTATTTTCTTCAGTTAAATTATCTTCAATTCTATTATCTTCAAATATATTTTCTTCAGTTAAATTATCTTCAATTTGATTGTCTTTAGTTTTATTGCCTTCCATTAAAAATGTTTTGTGTTGCACAGCTGGAATGATGTTTTTGTAAATCAGTTCTTCTAATAATTTTAATGATTCTTTGTCTATTTTATTTGTTGTTTTCTTGTTAGAGGTAATTATATCATTACTTCCCAGTGTTTTTGACTCAAAAGTGTAAGTGCAATCTTTAAGAGGCTTGTAAGGTAAAATACTTGCATATGAGCCATTAATGCCCCAGGGCTTATAAAAGCCAATAATTAATTTCATTTTATGCTTTTTATATAGTTTCTCTGCTATATCAATAGCTTGAGACATGCAAGAGTTACAATTTTTCCTTTCAAAACAAAGACTATTAGTAGAAAATATCAGTGCCTCCGTATACAGACAATCATTTTTATCAAGAATTTCTTATAGTATATCAAATATATAATCTTCACTATGTTTTGGTTTTTTTGCGTTTGGAAAATACACTTTTAGATATTCAGTAACCAATGTGCCGTCCTTTTTAATAAAAATTATAAAAGCAAACTGATTTGGTTTATTGGGGTTCATATAATTCTTAAAGTCGTTTAAAAACGTTTTAAATATGTCATTATAACGATCTTCTAGATATATTTTTTCGATACAATCTTTAGTATTTTTAAATTGTTTAAGTATATGTTTCAAGGTTTGTCTTTTATTTTTGTAATCTCCACATTTTCCCATCCAGCCCAAGCACTGATATTGATACTCGTCATCCGGTGAGGGGGGGTGAAGTCCTCCATCTCTAAAAAAATACAAGACAAAAATATCCAAAGGTGTTACTTTTTATTTAAAATAACAGCAAAACATACAGAAAATATATTAAAATAATACCAATATATTATTCTTAATTCAGTTATATTCAACAGATTTAAGAGATTTCTGATCAATATCCAAATAATGTAGAAAACTTTTAAATTAAAGCTGAAATACAACACAAATGATGTCAGCACAGAATAACATACAATCACTAGACTAGTGATCATCAAGTCCATCAGAAAGTTTGTTTTACAGACTTTGTGTTTAAGTCTTTCATGTTTTTCACTGTAACTTTACTCTCTCAAAACCATGTCTGTTTCGGTTGAAATTCTTTTAAGTTCAAGTATTAGCATTATAAACACTGAATTATTACAAGCATATGAAATACAATTAAGGACATGTATCAGAAAAATTGGAACAGTAAATATAAACCAGGAATATAACAGCTTGACAGTAAACTGTTTTTGTAATTGTCTTATATTAATGTCTGTTAAAGCAAGACTGTAAAAAAAACAAAAAAGCATCCACTTTCTCAGAAATTCTTTAATTATTAAATTATGACAGACACAGCAATGCATCATATTCCATAAGACCCCCATGTTTGTAGTGTGTTCCAGAAGATGAAAACATACAATAGATATTTCAGATCCAGTGGAGTAATAATAGTAATAATAAATGTGTAAAGTTGAATAAAGTGGAAAATGCTCAATAAAGCTGGCTAAATCTACCTTAAATTTGTATGTAAAGGGACAGTTCACCCAAAAATGAAAATCCTGTCATCATTTACTCACCCTCAAGTATTTCCAAACCTGTATGAATGTCTTTTTTCTGCCGAACACAAAATAAGATATTTTGAAGAAAGTTTGTAACCAGGCTGTTTGGGGGCACCATTGATTTCCACAGTAGGAAAAAACTATACTATGCCTCAGAACTGCTCTGTGTCCCATATTCTTCAAAATATCTTCCTTTGTGTTCAGCAGAACAAACACATTCATACAGGTTTGGAAATACTTGAGGCTGAGTAAATGATGACACAATTTTAATTTTTGGGTGAACTGTGCCTTTAATGATTGTATTCCACAACTGATAACATAAAACATATATTAGACATTACAACACTTACTGTTGGTGTCATGACTTACTGAGGACTTACGTTGGGAATATTTATTTTGCGTTTCTTATTTTATCTGTGAGGTTCGATGGATTCTGATACGTTTAAAGATTCTAACCATGTAGATGAGTGACGTTTTGCACTTCTCCATGTCACATACTACTTCCCTGCACTCCCTGTGTAGTTTGGCTACGTTCACACTAGTGCGTTTTTGGTTTAAAACATGAAACATGTTTTAGAATGAAAACTATCCTCATCTACACTGGTGTTTTAATGATCTCCGTCTACACTAGAGGCTGGTATCCTTTTGGGAATCCCGCACGATGGTCAACAAAATCACTACGAATCCCATTATTGGGACGGGACAGGAAAATTTGTCCGCTGGAGTGGGCGGGACCGGGAATAGTAATGATACCCAACTTTATATACAAACATGCCTTTTATATAAACAAACTATAAACTGTATACTTTAATTCTGAACTCAATTCTAGTTGCCCTGTCTCTTTATGCTCTCCTCCTGTTTGCTTTGGTGTGCTGGTCAAGTGAATGATGCAGTGATGGACAGATTGTTAACAGCTGGTCTATGTGGTAACTGCTAATACACTTGGGCAGGACATCCAAACGCTCACCTATCATTCATCGACCTCAAATATAGCTTTTCATGTGAGCGATGTGTGTAGTAGCAACTTTACATGGCCGCTCAATATGATGTTAACCTAGAGAAATGTGTGCTATTGAAGTGTTTGTGTGGAGAGTGAAGCTGAATAGCGCTCGCTGTAGGACTCACTTGCTCTTAAAATCTCAGTTAATTTTGGTCATACAGATAAAAGTAGCCTAATACATATTTCAAATCTGCAAAGACTACGTTTATTTGTGTGCACTCAGAATAACAACGAAACGTTGTGCTTCTGTAAAGTAAAGGATGCGCTTTCTGCCGTCTCAGTCTTTGTGAACTTGAGCGTGAAACTTTGAAACTCCGCCTATATATATCTACAGAGAGTGAAATGTCTACTTTCAAATTAAAAAAATTAAAATAGCTTAGAAAACGTGTGTGTAAGCATGGATTATTTACATGAAATTGAATATGTGTACAATGCACACTGAGCATTATTTAAGCTGGCTTTCAGTTCAATAGAATAACAAAAAACTACGGCTGTATCCGAAATCCTCCCCTATACAATCAAATAGTGCACCATTTGAGGGGACAGTCATCTTTAGTGGTGTCCGAAACCATAGTGGACGTTCTCGAGTGCACTCATTCAATCCCACAATGCACCGCAATAACGAGTGTACAACCGATGTACACTAAACGGCTAGAGATAACCCACAATGCACTGTGAGAGTTGCACGTCAAGTGAATTCCTGCGTCTCGCCAAACGATGTCGCCCACAGCTGAATCATCAATTAATTTGTTATCATATATTATTTATTTATCACTCAAATCCCTTTCTCTACCAATCCGTCGGTGGCGCATATGCGCCATGTTTGTAGTTTTTTTAACACTTTTATGCGTGATTGTAGTTCTAATCGAATCCTTTTCCACAGCACAATTTGTTGTGGGCACTGATCTATATATAATATATATATATATATATATATATATATATATGTTCTCTATTATAGATCAGTGGTTGTAGGTAATATAAGCCGTAAGAGTGTGCATCGATCCGCACTTCTAGCCGGAAGTAGAAGACCATCTGGGAATCCTTGGCATACATTTTTAAACATACGATTTGGGACATACTGGCCGTTTCTCAAACGGAAGTCTGCATCCTCCGGATGTCGCATTTTTAGGCTGCATACGTCATAAAGAGAATCTTATTTTTTGTATATTAACAGTTATAAATTTGACCATTGTAGTTAACCATAATTAAGTGTAAATTGTTATAATATGCTTACGACTCGCGAATGTAATGCTCAGTTAACTGAAATAAACCAGGCTTGATGTGGTATGCAGCCTAAAAATGCAACCTCCAGAGGATGCAGCCTTCCGTTCCACTATTTAGGATGGATAGTGTGCAACTTGGGATGCAGCATATGAGTACAACAATGAGCATGATGTTATTGTTTACATGGTCGTCAAGGATACACCGAGCGAATGTGGTCAGCCATTTATTTAAACTGAAACGCAACCCCAGAGTTTTCAAACTAAATTGCTCTGCTAAAAAACAATAGAAGCCCAATAGAAACCATCACAGAAAATCCAATGGTTTCCATTAAAATACCATTATGAACCATTAGCTTTTTCCAGTAAAACCATTACAAGAATTCCTTTTGTATGCAATTAATGAGATCCATTGTTTCTTACCTTCTGTGCTGTTTTGACGATCGTGGCATCTTGTCTCTCGCTCTTCTCTTCTATAATGGAAAACAGAGATTAGAGCCAACTGTTAGTCTAATCTTTATCTAAACCTCAAACATAGAAGAAAAGAGCACCAATCATTATTAAAGTATTTAAACATTTGTGACACTGGAGCACAAAACCAGTCATACGGGTCAATTTTGTGAAATGGAGATTTATGCATCATCTGAAAGCTGAATAAATAATATTTCCATTGATGTATGGTTTGTTAGGATAGGACAATATTTGGTCAAGATATAACTATCGCTGGAATTTGAGGGTGCAAAATAAATCACAATATTGAGAAGATCGCCTTTAAAGTTTTCCAAATGAAGTTCTTAGCAACGCATATTACTAATCAAAAATTAAGTTTATATATATATATTGCCAAAAGTATTGGCACCCCCTTCTAATGAAAGGTTTGACTACTTTAGTAATCTCCATGAGTGTAAATCTTAATGTTTAAGCATATAATGATATTCTAGCGAATCTAATTTTATAGCAACAGTTCGGACAGGACTCTTTTCTATTCTAACATGACAGTGTCTCTGTGTATAAGACAAGAATCAAAGAGAAATGATGATTCAGTCAGTGTGGAAGAACTTGACTGCTCTGCAGAAACCTATGCTGTAACTTTAAGAGCCAGAAACTCATCACCAAACACCAGTGTCTTGTACATATGGTAACAGTAATTTTAGACTCTTCCTAAGCTATTGTAAAAGAGATAGAAATACAATTTTTTAATTTAATTATGTTTCCATCTTTGTTGCCACAGTTTGAAAGTGCCTTTTCTTTTTAAGGAAGGGGTGTCCCAGTACTTTTGTCCATATAATGAATGTACAAGTCATTGGTGTTTAGTGATTAGTTTTTGGCTAATTTAAAGTCACACCAGAGGTGTTCAGCTGCTTTCTGCAGACCAGTCAAGTTCTTCCACATGGCCAGTACCGGGGGGTTAATGCATTACAAGTAACGCAAGTTATGTACTAATGTTACTTTTTTCAAGTAACTAGTAAAGTAACACATTACTTTTTAATATTTTTACTTTTTTTTTTCAAAAACATGATCTTACTGTAGATCTAATCTAGACTAAATATGAATGTGTATTAATTCATCCCACTTGCAAAAAACAGATTCAGTATTCATCAAAATGAATTAAAACAGTGAAATGCAAACTCAGAATATTACGTAAACCTGCAATAATTGAATATGTTCAACAACACAAATGTATCTAATCTCATTTTATTAACCGATGTGTTTGCTGATGACCTTTGATGATCCAGTTCAACCATACTAATAAGCAAAAATGACTTTTAGATAAACTAACAATTGTGCTTCGTTGTTGTTGTTTTTATTGCTGAAGAGTGTTAAACCTTCTTCTCCTGTGTTCTTCTGTACAGACGTGATTTACTCGTCCTTCAGTCTGAGGTTTATTCATTACACTTTTTGGTGTGAAAGGCTTTTATATTTGCTATAAATAGAACTTATTGTATTAAAAACAAACAATAAAGCCCTGCACATATTTAAAAAGTAACGCGAAAGTAATGTAACGCATTACTTTCCATAAAATGTAACTAAGTAACGTAATTAGTTCCTTTTTTAGGGAGTAAAGCAATATTGTAATGCATTACTTTTAAAAGTAACTTTCCCCAACACTGGTCAGGGCACATAACAATGCTGTTCGCCTCCATTAACGTGTGTCTTCAGGTATGAACGATGCCAAGAGTGAGAAAGATCAAATCACTTAAACGAGTTTCTACATCAGCAGCTCCTTTATTCAAAGTCAGAGCTTCAACCAGTTCACTTTCTTTTGAACGCAAATAATGACATTTCCACAGCTAACAGAATATATCCTAAGAATGTTTTGCTAATGTTCTCAAAGTTATCACAATATCATTTTTGAATGTTCTCTGAACATCGTTTTTTTAAATATATTTTATAAACTTTTTTTGTTGAATGTGAATGTGAATGTTAAAGAAAACATCAAGGAAACGTTTATAATTTCCAAACATTATGAGAACATTATTTTTGAATGTTCTCTGAACGTTCGGAAATAAATAGTAACATTAAAAAAACAGGTGATCATCCGACAAAAACATTTCAGACTTGTGTATAAATAATAGTTTTTTGTGCTAACGTTTAGAGAACATTAGATAAGAAGAGATAACACTTACTGAATGTTATATTAACTTAGAAGAAACCCACCTTAGCAGAAGTCTTTTTTCTCCCCGGCAGACAGCACAATCGAAGGCTTTGGATCCTCGGAAGTACCACCATCATCTTGAGGACGGCCCTGCATAAACTAATGAATAAACATACAAATGACCATCGATATATCTGCAGTAATGAAGAACAGGACCTGTGTATCTCATGTGGGGCCAAAGGCACTATGACTAGTAAAGATGAAGAGATGATCGGTTCATATGCCACTTGAATTGAGGAGCTAACAGCGATCTGTCACGACATTTTAATGAACACAAAACAGTATTTGTTGTTTGAATTTCTTTAAAAAAAAAGACCAAATTTGAACACTGCAACTTTGTTTCATACTAAAAGTAACCAGCTTTGTCTTGTCTGTCAGTGTCCTCTTTGATCTGTAATGTATTCTTCAATGCGTGAGAACATGATGTGTGGCATAAAAGTGCCATGGTTTGTCAGACATAGCAACAGTAACTAAGGGGGTGTGTCTTTGCAAAAAGTAAATTTAGAGTAGGGGGATGTTGCTGACTGATATGTCAACATGAACATCTTTCTTATAGTAGAAATTGGCTTCTGGAGTTTGTGCTAGACTGCAGGGTTAGAATTTACATGCTGCCTATGGTGAGCTTTTATTTTACTTTGCTTGGCAGTATAATATGGTAGAATAGATTCAAATAGGTATTAATAAATAAATTACCAATAAATGCATCATTACCAAAATTAAATTAAATGCTCTGAATTTTTTTGTTGCATTTTTTCTCATATTGTACAAATATTAAACAAAGAGTCTGAAATTAATCAAATTGCATAAAAATATATTTTATGTATTTAAACATCACTTGAATATATAAGTAAAAATACTGCCAACCTGGGATATATATCTATAATGGAAAACACTCTGCAGTGGTCGCACCACATGATATTTTCAAATTCAATCAAAATTTACAAGCACAGAATTGGTCACCTAAACAAAACAAGTTAGCTTCCCAAAAAAAGGTCACACTGAAATTTATAATGAAAATAAATAATTTCATAAATATCTTAATATACATTTTTTGGGGGGGTCATACCATGTGATATCCAAATGTGGTAACTACATACCAGCTGTTAAAAATATGTTTTTTTCCTCCAAATTTAGACTTACAAACCTGTCTGATGCTTCCATTGGACCTTGGCAAATTGGTATATGATGCAAAGTCTTATCTTTGAATGGATTTCAACATAAAAGTCCCAAAATGGTAGTTTCTTGATGGTCGCACCACATGATATTTTATAAAATAGAAATCATCGGACAAAGTTTGTTTATATATTATAATGGAAATATAAATACAAATGTTTTGCAATTTTATACAGTATTACAAAACACTTGGGAAATTATGCCAAATAGTGCAGAAAATTAATATGAATACATTTAGGGTAATTTCAAAGATGTTTTAAAAAAAAAGTTATGGCCGGATGGTCGCACCACATGATATTTTGACAATTTGAATAACAGAAAAAATAACTAATGTTTTTTGAAAAGTTAAATTTAGTTCATACATGGTAAAGGCCCTTCCTATACAGGTGCATCTCAATAAATTAGAATGTCGTGGAAAATTTCATTTATTTCAGTAATTCAGCTCAAATTGTGAAACTCGTGTATTAAATAAATTCAATGCACACAGACTGAAGTAGTTTAAGTCTTTGGTTCTTTTAATTGTGATGATTTTGACTCACATTTAACGAAAACCCACCAATGGGATCATTACAGATGGCATTTTCAGTTGCTTTACCTAATTTCTTCTAATTCACTGGGGGCTTGGTTAAGGAGTGGGCCTTTGAGCAGCTAAAAAACACCAACCCTGCATCCCAGTATTCATACCATCCATCCTAATTAGTATGTGAGATTAAAAAGTGTGTCCCAGAGCATAGTATGTTGAAAGGAGTATGCCAAAAGTCCCCGGATGGTCTACTATTTCAGGTATGTTTTTGAAGTGTGGATCTGTCCACATTTTAATGGCTAATAATGGATTCGGTTCAGAACTAAAAGTACAAATAAAAAGTGTTCGAATCTACATCCCCTCCAGAAGCCACTCAAACTTCCACTCAGTGTTTTGTAGTGTTATTGAGTGTTTTTTTTAGGGTTTTTTTTGTTTTTTGGTTAGGTTTAGTGTGTTTTTGGTTGGGTTTGTGTTGGTTTTGAGTGGTTTTGAGTGTTCTTGAGTGTTTTTGAGTTATCACGAATCGACATCCCCTCCAGAAGCCCCGCCTACTTCCACTCACTATCACGAATCTACATCCCCTCCAGAAGCCCCACCTACTTCCACTCACTATCACGAATCTACATCCCCTCCAGAAGCCCCGCCTACTTCCACTCACTATCACGAATCTACATCCCCTCCAGAAGCCCCGCCTACTTCCACTCACTATCACGAATCTACATCCCCTCCAGAAGCCCCGCCTACTTCCAGAAGTTTTATATGCTGAATCGCCTGACATATTTAAGGTTTACACATTTACACAAACTCTATGCCACAATTTTAAACATGTTGCATTTAATTTATTATTTCTATATTAATATGCTCCAGGAGCTTGTTTTGTGTTGGATTTAGGTAAGACTTTATTTTAAGGTGTCCTTGTTACATGTGTTACATGTACTTAATATTATAATAACAATAGATGACGCATAATTACATGCAAGTAACCCTGAAACAAACCCTAATCCTAACCCTAATATATAGTAAGTACTTGTAGGTAATTAATATTACTCAGTACTTAAATGTAACAATGACACCTTAAAAATAAAATGTAACCTGGATTTCTATTGCTACTGTAATTAAGTAAATTCATAAAAAAATATTAAAGTGTTTGAATAAACAATACATTGACATTGTTATTCCTCTGAATGATGCTATGATGAGTGTATTTTATTTTCTGGAAATTATATGGCTTTTTACTAGAATTACAGTTTCCACAGGAGTTCAGACTTATATGTATATATTGTTGAATTAATTATCTGAACTGCTTCAAAATACATGCTGTTAACAAAATCAATGCTGAATCATTTACAGTTACTTTACAAATAAAAATATTATTTAGCATACGCAACATTAAGAATGAGAATTTTGAGATTTATAAAACATATGATCTCGTCCATCAATCTGATGTTTGCTACCGTAATGATTATGAATGCAAATTTCCAACTTTAAACAAATAAACATGTACATGCGTAGTATGTTTGTGTAAGAATGTTCAGGAGGACTAGGAAATGGCAGCGGACCATCATGACTAATCAGTTCTCTATTATAGATCAGCGGTGAAGAGACATTTCTGTTTGTTTTGATTTAAAATCATATAAATTTGTACAGGCATTGAGGGGGCCTTTTACTCATTAGCGATGCAAATGCTTTGGGAGCTTTCATACCTTAAATACCATACTTTTACTTATTGTATAGTTATTGGAAAACTTGCCTTGAGACAAAATCTTTTATAGATTCTCATTAGCTATATCAATCTACACAGTTTTTAAAAACATTAAATATAAGAATAAACATACCTCAGATTCCATCTTGTTGCCCATGATTGCATCAGACGACAGTCATCTTTCCAGGTGAAAGTAAAAATAGACGTGATGACATGTGCATTTTGAAGCCATCTAGGGGTTTAGAGAAAATAAAATCAAATATGTATTTTACACCAATGTGTGTCTAGCCCAGGTGTACAATCATGTAACACACTGTAAAGGTATGCCTTTTTTTACCTTCTGGCCATATAGCACTTTATCTTGATCCTCTTTCTTCTCTTCTCATCTTGGTTTCTTCTCATCTGTAATATAGTTCAAATGATTTTAACCTGAAATCATAGTATAAAAGTTATAACCCTAACTCTTAACATTTACATTAAGTACTAATTCAAACTGAGGAACTCACGGCTCTCAGGATAGCAGCCCGGTCTCTCTTAGCAGATGGATCCACAGAGTTTATTCCACTTGTCAAATCTGCCCCTGATGGGTCACGCCACAGACCACAATCTGAAGGATTTGTGAGGAACTGGATCATTTTAGAGCTCCTTCTTCTGCAAATTAGAAAATCACTAATGCCAAAGTCTCTTGAATGAGGTTTGGGTTAGTGATACGTCTGATTCGGTCGGAGTGGAAACAACACAATGGGACAGTTTTGTGCAGCGTAACTCTAGTGACAGGATTCCTGCTTAACCTGCTTTGGCCAGTGGGTGTGGCTAGGAGCCTGTGTGTGTGTGTGTGTGTGGGGGGGGGGGGGAGGGAGGATGTCCACTCCTTTAATTTGTCATGGCGTCGAGCATTTGTGACACTGACAAAGCCCTAGAAGTGTCTCTTAATTGACATAGCAATGCAGTACCGCTGCTCCCTATACGAAGAGTAAACAATTAGCGCAGGGTACCAACTCCCAGTTGCTCAAAAAACTTTTGTTCTATATAAATATTAAAATGAATATATAAATGAATACAAATCTAAACATGAACATATTTATATATATATATAGACTAAATACTTCTAAGGCACTCACGTGGTGAGATAAAAAAGCATTTAATGTACTGGGCTTAAATAATTACAAAATGGTTAAAAGTAGATCTACGCATTTCGGCAAAAAACAGCCTTCTTCAGGACACACATCAATTGCTCAAATAGGTATTCTTAACCTGGTGTTAATTAATGAATCATCAAAGACAAAATGTGGGTGTGGCCAAGACTAGTTTCTTGGTCCAAATAAACACACATACAACAGTATACGAATACAATTATACATCAATGGTGCAAATTACAAAAATGGTAAAAAATCTATGTGTGTGTTTTTTTGGTGTGTATTTCTTTGCTTAAGCTTTTTGCTTTAAATTAAGTAAACTTAATTTCTCTGCTTAAGTTTTTTGCCAATATTTCTTTATATATATATATATATATATATATATATATATATACAGCCTTTAAAATTAATTAAAATGCATTATATAAAACAATGAAGCAATAATGGTAATTATATGGTTTCATTGAATACAATGTTAAAATACATAATGTAAAACAAAATAACCAATTTACTTACATTACATATGAAGAGCTCTTTTCCAAAACGCTATAAATCCATTTTAATAGGTTTCATGAAAATGAAATTTTTTTACCTAGACCCATACATTTTGTTAATATTCAATTTATCCTGTTAAAATGGTCTGTTGGCTCAGTCTGAACATGTTAAACAATGATTGTTAAATGAAACAACAATATTGTCGATTATAAATGCAAATTTGTTTTTATTTTTTTTAAACGCTACAAATCCATCCTTTATTTTTTATGTTGGTTTATGTCTTAAAAAAAAAAGAGAACATATGACATCAGGGACACATACTATAAACCGGTCGCACCAGCTTTGTGTTGATGTAACCCGCCTGCACCATCACACCGAACGGGTCTCGAACCCAGGTTTCCGGCGCGGGATGCGGGCGCTCTAACAAGGAAAGCCAAAGGCTACAGCCTCTAGCGTCAATCGGTTAAACACCACCTTTTATTTTTGGTGATTTTCTTTGTCCAGTCTGCGTTTTCTACCCCCAGGTGTAGGTCTCACTGGCTCATCCAGGCCATCAAAAGTGTTATTAGAGTTTAAAGCACTCATTTTGAAGACTGAGCACAAACAAATGCTTCAAAGCGTCGTCATGTTGGATTGCATCGAACGAATTCTGATTGATCGAGAGGATATATCGCATTTAGGCTAAAAACAGGTTCGGCGCTTATAGCGGTTTGGAAAAGAACTGCATCTTGCAGTACATTTTAAACAAGGAAATATAGCGATTTGGCATGAAACATCGAAGGAGCAGTGAATCGGTTCAGTACACAGCAAAATGGCATGACGAACTCATTTCTTTTAAATTTGGCGTTTATCGCGTTTTGGAAAAGAGCTCTTCATATTATTACAAATGCCTGTAAAGGGAGCCAAAGGCCTGGTAACTTCTGCTGTTACACTTACAGGACGATCGTATCCTTGTTTAATATTAACCAAACATTTAGGCTAATTCAGATGTCCACTTAATCTTGAATTTTTGGCCATCGTTTTGTGAAAGATGACACAGCCTCTATAATTTCTTCAACAAAAACATGTGGACATCACAACCCTTACAAAAATTAGCCATTGTTTTATCATAGTAAAACGGCTTAGTTTTCTTTTGTGTGATTTCTCAATGCCTATTGAACCCCTCTTGTAAGGTTTTTTTTACATCCATAATATTTGGGGGAGGAAGCACAGTAATACAATTTTAGGGCACCCATTTGGCCAGCAGCGGCCCTGAGCAAAGGCTTTCTAATACTGAGCACAGTGTGTGATGTTGTTGAGATCTCCTCTAAAGCTTTAAAAGAGACAAATGTGAGAGATTCAATTCAATTCAAGATTATTTGTATAGCACTTTTTACGATACAATCGTTGCAAAGCAACTTCACATGAAATTAAGTTTCTAAAATAGATGTATATTGTAGAAACTCAATATAATTAACTTATGGCAAAATTTGGTTAATTCAGTATAATTGCTGATGGTTGATATCATCTCTTCTCAGGTGTTCGATCATCTCAGATTATTTAAGGGTTGGATCCAGACTGAAGCTTGTGTAATTCCTAGTTACCACAGGATGTTAATCAGTACAAGATTGTGAGATGCATTATATGAATTCTTGGCTAAAGAGATGCGTCTTTAATCTAGATTTAAACAGAGAGAGTGTGTCTGAACCCCGAACGTTATCAGGAAGACTATTCCAGAGTTTAGGAGCCAGATATGAAAAAGTTCTACCTCCTTTAGTGGACTTTGCTATCCTAGGTACTACCAAGAGTCCAGAGTTTAGTTCCTTAGGGAGCGGGTTGGATTGTAGCGTGATAGAAGATTAGTTAGGTACGCAGGAGCTAAATCATTTAGTGCCTTATAGGCAAGCAATAATATTTTGTAACTTGTTGTATTTTTATACCGAGCTAAACCCCTAAAATCTTTCAATCACATTTCAGCCATCCCCTAGCAATAAAACAGCAATAAAACCGCTATATTACCTTTTGTCCAGATGGCGGTGATTAGGTTTAAGGTTTAGGACCCCTGTCCCGGTGTCCGTGCTCACTCAGTCAGATTTGTGCGTCTAAGGACTCGATCAGGAGTGTATTCAGGTTCAGATAACAGGTTGTTATAAAGTAATTACTCAGAGGCTTATTTTAATAAAAGGATTACGAATCACCATAGCAATGGTTTCGTTTTATTGAAAATAATACTAACTCATAAGCAAATACTAAACACAACAGCGAATAGTCTTCACCACGAGGTACTACACTGTACGTTTAGATCTCCAGACAAAGATTTTATAACTTTTGCTTATCATTTGCATTATCATCAAAACACGTCATGCCTGGTTCATTTCTTATTCATCCTTCTTCCCTCTGCTTATACAGGCCATACGTGTAACCTTTGTCATGGAAACCTAAGCTCAACCTAGTCAAAAGTTCACTACATTAAAGGAAAAACATCACCCGCTAAATATCACAAACACTTCTACTTCCCTTTTACTATATAGACAGGGTTACATGATTCTTCTAACAAGCTTGAGCTAATCACACATGTTTGAACCGCATATATAACACTTCATATTCATATTCAAAAAGATTCTGTTCTGTAAGGTACTTGCAAAATGCAGTCCTTTATCTGACCCCTTTCATCACAGCCTTTTGCACTTTAAGCAACAGCTAACACTCATAGAACAACCGACATCTCTTCTTATTATAAAAGCAAAAGATAACCGTTTAAAACACATCATAATACATCATCATAAATCTTAACTAACATTTTCTAGAGATGTATATCAGGAGACTGAAGTTTTAATTAATTAAATTCATTGTCTACACTTTGCAATCCCAAAGCATGATTATGCATGTTAATCATTCCCTCACCTTCTTATGATTTGATTCTTGTTTACGCATTAATGTGACCATCGTCTTCATTTGGTTGATGATCTTCTGATGTTCCATCACTCTTCTTTGCCCGTGTACGACGCTCCGCCTTCCTTCCCTTCTGGACTTGTCGGTACGACTTTCTTTGGATACTTTCTACAAGAAGATCATCAAAATGAATCTCTAATTTTCCGGGTTCATTTTCCGGATTGCCTAGTTGGAACTGATTAGGAAATGTCACAATTATAGGGCCACCTGGCATGACAAACTGATACAGAACTTAATAGGTAGCCAGTGCAGTGACTGTAAAATTGGAGTAATATGATCATATTTTCTTGACCTGGTAAGGACTCTAGCCACAGTATTAAGTCAGAGCGTAAGTATCAGGGTAATTAGAAATGATACTATAAAAATCAGACTAACCAGGAGGGGGCACCGTGAATGAACCTACTTCTCATCTCGACAAATCACGTGAATGCAAGCAGAGTCGGTCTGGGGCGTGAGAGCATGTCACGGCAGGCGCGCAAAGGGGCAAAATCATAATGAATTATTGATTTCTAATTTGAATCAGTATATTATAATATGAAAAGAAAAATCAAAAGGACCAGGTTTTTGCGATCAGATATTCTCTAAACTTCTGTAAACTCTTCAGTCCAAGGATCGAGGAAACTCTAAGTTTAAAAGGCTCTAATACAGAGAAAACCCGAGATTGCGGAGAGTGTTTTCAGCTTGTATTTGGCTTAAAAGCACGAGTGTTTTTTGCTCTATATATAAATTGTAATAGGTATGGGGGGCTACAATTGCACATCACTGCCATGGGAGAAACAGTCAAACATAGGAAAACATAGGAATATGCACAATTCTGGATAAATTTATCACTTCTTCTTTTCTAAATAGAGATAATATTCTCCTACGATTCTGAATAGACAACTAAACAAATAGCTGGTCATTTACTAGAGGTTCTGACAAAATTTTAATTGCTGCAGACTATGTAATGTTAAAAATTTGAATTTTTTATTGCAAAATTTGCACCTCTGTTGTGGCTAATATTAATTTCATAATTATGAAGTAGCAGAAGTTAAGTGAAAATTAGCAAATGGCCCATTTTGGGGTGGATTGACTGCAAGTCTTAAATGTCACTC
The DNA here is from genome assembly GCA_027422435.1 of Schizopygopsis pylzovi. Lineage (NCBI taxonomy): Eukaryota > Metazoa > Chordata > Actinopteri > Cypriniformes > Cyprinidae > Schizopygopsis > Schizopygopsis pylzovi. The sequence goes on along the minus strand of CM049818.1, from coordinate 61,243 downwards.
TTTATAATATAAGGCGTTCATCTTTTTACTTAAATAAAACGGGGGCATAAAAAAGAGTAGCCTGTACCCACTTCTCCAGGCACCACTACATCACTGCTCCTCACTCTCCACTCGTTATCAGTCAAATCAGTCTGCAACCAGACTTGTGTCGGATGCACAGTTGTCAGTCAAGTTTTTTTTCTACTGAATTGAGCTACTTTTAAACTGCTGCCATGGGTTGATTCCCCCCCTATTTAAAGGCTTGAAATATTGAATATAGGGCCTAAATTAAATTTCACTGAAATGCTTGTATTTAAATATTTGTATACCATTATACCATAAAAATATTCTGGATGTTAAGTTTTATGAAGGAGGGCCACTGGTGTTTATGAAGCATAACAGCGATTGTAAAATATGTATTTTAGGTATGGAAATGAGTTTTGATATTTGGGACTATACTTTGTGTTGCTTTTCACTGGCTATTGGGCTAGTTTTGTCACCTGGCAAACATGTTGTAGAGTAAATACATTCAGTTTAGAATTGTAGTGTACATTTCCAACTGATCTTTTGTATTTATAAAAATATAACCCCCCCCCAAACTCATAACCCCGGCCCACCTGGAGTATCACTTGGCCCACCCTTCATCTCGTATCTGGAGCCGGGCCTGTTTGGAACACTATGGAACATAAAAGAAGATAATTTGAGAAACATCTCAGTATTGTTTGTTCACAATGAAAGTCACTGGTAACAAACACTTGTTATCAACAGTTTATTGTTTTCTAATGAAATTATACTGTAAACTACATCTGCCAGCAGGTGGCGATAAATGCCTTTGTAAGCAATCATAAACTGTAACTAAACACTACACTAAGCATTCTCACTAATTTAATCTAATTTAAGTCGTTAAATCGAGTCGAACGTTGCTTGCTAGCTGACAAGTGATGTTAGCCTGCTAGCTAAAACTAGCTACTTTTTGATGTAGACAAAATTACATTTATTAAAGAATTGAAGTAGGGTACAACGAGGTATAAGGCACCTTTGATATTATTTTAATCTAATCCACTAGATGGCACAAAAACATGGCCTAAGACTTTCCACAATTCTTTTCAAGAATCACGTGTTTATTTCTCTGATCGCACGGAGCAGCGCAAAGATGATTCTGTGCTTACTTGATCTAATACTTTATGTACTTAAAATGTTGTAGATTTAAGTAGCAAATGAGATTCTCTCAAATTAATGCTTATATTTTGAGACTGACGTCGTCTTTATGATTTTCAGCTTTGCTTAAGATAATTAAAGCGGCTGTTTTTAAATAATGAAAGAATATGTCAAATTATGGTATTTGGGGTAAAAAGCACCCCTGCTGTTGGGGCTAAAGACACACAGTTATTAATAATAACTAATAATTAAAATAATTAATAATGATTATTAATAGATCACTGACTTTTCCATTTGTTGACATAATTAGATTCAGATGGTAAATCATATATTATATTAGGTGTCCATATTGGAGATAATCACCATATTTAGAATAAAACCATCATATTTAAAAACATGATATTATAATAAAATATAACTTGTTGTTATTACTGTAAATACATATTCAATTATTATTAGATCTCCTTCAATACTTTCAGAATCTTTACTTATTAAAATTGTTTTGTTTAAAAAAAAAAAGTATTTTATTAACATATTTTAATGACAGTATATTTATTGAACAAAAAAATAATTATTTAGTTTTTCAAAATAAGCCGAAAATACTACAAACTTTGCTAAAGTGATTGTTTTGAATTAGTATGAAAGAATATGTTGTTTATGAAAGCACTTCTCTAATTCCACTGTAATAGCACCGTCTATTGTAAATATTGTTTGTATTTCAATTAAATATATTTCTCACACCAGTATTTCGTATTTTAAATGAATTGCATTTTGATGTATTTGTGCCCATCTTTAGTCATGTTTTTTGGTGCAGGCTTTATCGATCCAAACTCCCCCGAGAGGAAAATATCATGTGACTAATTAATCACATGGCAGCACTGATTGGCTGATGGTAGATGAGCAAACCTCTGAACAAGCTGAGAATGTAAAACATGCTGTTTTCCTAGAAAAATGTGCTATAAATGCAGAATAAGCATTTTCATCAACACTTATTCTCACACAACGACAAAGATAGAGCCAAATCTGCATGATTTTATTTCAAATAAACAGATTACAAAATGTTCAAATGTTATACTAAATAATCAATTCTGGAGAAATCACATAACCAATATTAAAAAAAGGTTCAGTTTCTGGGATGTCTCTCAGAAAAAGACAAACAGCATGTTCTTGAAGAAACCAACTGGTTTTGTTTTTTAAAATCTTGTTGAATGGATCTTCAACTTTTTTATTCCACCATGGAAAGAAATCATCTTTCAGATATGTCTTTATTTCTTTATAAATATCTGCTTGTTCAATTAAAATATCGTACATTTTTTCCATGGATTTCTTAAACCTATCCAAACCATGTTTTTTGAAATCACCAAACGTTTTGTCTGAATTTTCTTTTTTATATAAATCTGATAAAATATTATTTGAGTTTTTAATCAAATTTAATTTTATATTGAGTTCAGGTATTTTTGAATAAAATGGTTTAAGACCAAGTTTTACCTTTTGTATTTTTTTCTCAGTACTTTTATTATCTTTCATAAAAAAAGTTGTATTCTTTATTTCTTGAATAATTTGTTCATACACTGGGATTAATAATTTTATGTCAATTTTGTCAGTAGTTGTTTTTTGGGGTGAGTTATTATTTATATCTTTTCTTCCCAGCATTTGGGACTCTTTGGGAAATGTAGAAATGCAATCTTTAATAGGACATTCAGGTAACTGTTTGTCGTACGAGCCACTGAAGCCCCAGGGCTTAAGATATCCAATAATAGTTTTTATGCCATGCTTTTTATATAATAATTTTGCTAGAACAAAAGCCTGAATCATGCAGGGCACATGATTTTTTCTTGCTAAACACGGGCTGTTTGTAGAAAATATATATATTTCTGAATAACAGCAGTCATCTTTGGAATATATTTCTAATAGTTGTTCAAATATTTTATCTTCAGTATGCTCTTCTTCTAGTAAATCAGATTTTTTATAAACTTCATTATTCTCCTCAAATGATCCATCTTTTTTTCTAAAAAGTATAAAAGCAAGCTGATTTTTCAATTTCAATTGTTCTTTAGTTTCTTTATCAAGATCATTTAACAATCTATTAAAAATGTCATTATGTTCCTCTGTGAGATTAATAGATTTGTTATACTTAATATCAGATTTATTTGTTAAATATTTCAAGGAGTTGTTTTTATTAAAGTAGTCTTTATAAAAGATTCCAGGATCAGTTATTTTTATAATAAAATCTTCATCCATCTTCTCCGGTAATTCAGTTCTTGATATAGATCTATTAAAAAAGCAGAAAATAATCCACATCAAAATAAGTGTTATATGTAAACATGCGTACATATTATACTCAATCATTCTCTGAACATTTTCCCTGTGTTTCTAATATTACTTATGATAAATAATGTTAAAACAGAGTCTCCTGGGTCTAATATTTCAGTGTCTGAACTGCTTTTGAAAATTAGGAAGACAATCAAATGTTAAATAAATATTCCATCTTACATATTTATATAAAATGTGTTCATATGTGAACTTACCGAGTTAGAAGTACTTTGTAGATTTTCACATTTACGTTTCTTCTGGAAATAAAGAAATTGTTCATAAAAAAAAAAAGACAACGTTAATATTTTTGCTCATTTAAATTTTAATATATGTGATCCTGGAGGACAAAACTATTCATAAGAGCACTTTTTTGAAATTGAGATTTATACATAATCTGAGAGCTGAATAAATAATATTTCCATTGATGTATGGTTTGTTATGATAGGACAATATTTGGCTGAGATACAACTTTTTGAAAATCTGGAATCTGAGGGTGCAAAAAAAAATCTAAATATTTTAATATATTTACAGTAGGAAATTTACTAAATATCGTCATGGAACATGATCTTAATATCCTAATGATTTTTGGCATAAAATTAAAATGTATAATTTTAATCCATACAATGTATTGTTGTCTATTGCTACAGATATAGCTGTGCTGCTTATGACAGATGCTGTTAGTCATTGACTCTGTTATTATCTCTGTTATTATACTAAAAATAATTAATATTATCTTTAGTATAACACAAAAGCATCATATTTCTATTATGTTGAAGACCTGAACTTTACACAGTTATTATACTGAACTGAATCAATGATGAAGTGACTTTAACTGAAGATTGACCGTTGACTATTGTCCTCTATATAGAGCTGTTTACAGCAGAATTTCATGTTGTTTGCAATATCGGCACATCATTTTCTCTAAACTATGGAACATAAAAGAAGATAATTTGAGAAACATCTCAGTATTGTTTGTTCACAATGAAAGTCACTGGTAACAAACACTTGTTATTAACAGTTTATTGTTTTCTAATGAAATGATACTGTAAACTACATCTGCCAGCAGGTGGCGATAAATGCCTTTGTAAGCAATCATGATCTGTAACGAAACACTACAATAATCATTCTCACTAATTTAATCTAATTTAAGTCACAGAAAAAGCTGCAGCTCAAGAACGTTGTTTGCTAGCTGACAAGTGATGTTAGCCTGCTAGCTAAAACTAGCTACTTGTTGATGTGGACAAAATTACATTCATTAAAGAATTGAAGTAGGGTAAAACGAGATCAATTTGGAGGTATACGACCTTTATTTGTAAAACCTAAATTGAAGTTGTTCCAGAACTGATGAAATTTACACAGGTACTAAATTTAACTGAATCAACAATGAACCGACGTATTACTATTATCCTCTTTTTAGAGCTGCTTTAGAACAGAATTAAACCAGGTTTGCATCATCGACACACTACTTTCCTGTTTAACACTGTGAAGATGCTTTGTATTGTATAAAGTACTATAGAAATAAAGGTGAGTTGACTTAACTTCAAATCTTTTTACTTTACTTTTACTTTTTAGTCATTTAGCAGAAGCTTTTATCCAAAGCGACTTACAAATAAGAAAAAGTAACTAAAGTTAAAACTCTGTAAATACTATATACACATATTTAAGAAAATGAAGAAATTAAATAAAATGAAAACAAAAAATAAAGCTAAAAACAATTCAAAATATTAAAACAACAAAAGGTATGAGTATAATAATGATTCTAACATGACACCAAGCCAAACACCCATATATATAAATTATTTCATTTCCATGTAGTATGTAGAAATAACATTACTAAAATAACTCCAACTTATAAAATACCTATAAAGACATATTAAATTCATACATAATTTAACTCAAATTAAAATAGATAAATCAAACGGCGGTAGTTTATCAGTAATCCTAAACACTGTCAAACACATGCTAACAAACAACAACTTACACATCGTAATAATTAGTTATAAAAACTAAAACAGAAGTGAAACAAGCTGTAAGAAAGAAGAGAAATAAAAAGCGATAATTATATCCTTTGACAGTGTCCCTGCTGAGTCGATGGTCTTTACACTCTTCGGTCTTCTCACGAGGAGGTCTTCACACGACGGCTGCCGCGGTAAACTACGCTGTTTATACCCATCTAACAAAATACTACTCCAATTCAGCTGAACACACTTTCCTGTTAATCACAATAAATGTCCAAGCAAGCGCTCGACGCTGACAAGAGACGCGATACAGTACAAGACCAAACGAGATTTCAGCATGCAGTAAACAACACAAGCGTTTCCTAGCAACAACAACTGCGCTAAACACTAATGAGACAAGTAAATACACTTACAAATCTAAATCATATTAGATCAATCGGTAAGAAAATAAAAGATTATTCAGAAGAAATCAGTAGCATCTTATATTTGATTTATTATTATTATTTCATGGGCACTCATCTTCATTATTTGTCACTTTGATAAATACAATAATCTATACAGCTGTAAAAATTATATGAATTGCCATTTATCTGCAGTCATATTTCAAATGTCTTCTGATAATTACAGTATGCTGAAGTCACTCATCATTTACATTATCTGTGTTCCTGATCCAGTAAAACTATAAATAAATTGAATTATTACACATGCACTGCATTCATTTACTCCTCAAACATTCACAAAAAACTTCAGAATCACTGCTTTAAAACATAATAAATACAACAAGAACATGATGAAGCAGCATCTAAAGCGGTGTACAGTATGAACAATACAGTAAAACATCATCTTAAATGTACTTACGGACGAATCTGGTCAGAGCGCGATGGAATAAGCTGAGAATCTTCTGATGAAGAACTCTATTATGGAAACAAGGAATCAGAACAATGAGACATTATCATAAAATCATAAGCACTGTGATCAATGCAATCAGAGCAGAATATCTCACCATGCTTGTTTTTTTTGCAGATCCTGGGGCAGGAGCCACCAAGACACCACTTTCTCTTTGTTGGATAGGATCTGTATGTACTACAGTTACTTCTCTCAAACTAGTAGACCTGTATGTCCGATGAACTCCTGCCCCTGGATATTTGTTGTAATTGTAATAAAAACTTCTTTTCTGAAGGAAGTCACTTTGAAGGAACATTAAAATGATAAGCTGGTAAATGAATGCTCATTTATAGTCTGCTCAGAACAACCCTTTCGGTGATGACGATGCGAATCATGACTCATAAAGCTGTTTATCTCGATTAACGTGTGCCTTCAGGTACTGAACAATACCAAGAACGCCTGCCAAGATTTCACAAACCTGATCAGCACCTGCTTTACTCGAAGTCAGTCAGCCTCTTCTTCTGAATGCAATGAATATGCAATGCAAAAATATTCTAGACATTATTTATCACTCTTCGCTGTGTGAATGCTTTCTCTATTTTATCTTTTTTTTTATAGTATTTTAGACATGTTCTATGAAGAAACAAGTAGTAACATTAAAAAAATTATAATTTAATGAAAACTGTACTAAAACTGTAACAATTTTTGTGCTAATGTTTTGAGAACATTAAAGACCAGATAACTTTGAACAACATTTGTTCAGAGAATCTCGCCAGCATGTCAGCTAAAGAGCGTTCCCTGTTAGCTGCTTCCGAACTAAAACCATCCATAACATCCAATGCAGTCATTAATATGTCATATGTGCCAATAAATGAAGAGTTTTTCTGTGTCTCTGTATTTGTGTTCCTGTGTTTCTCCAGAGGCCACAGATATGCTGGAGCGTTTCTGTTTCCTATAAAGTGAAACTTACACACGGCACACCTACACCAACTCATTCACGTGTCCTGATCTTAGTCAAAGGAACATCTTTCAAAGAGGTCTAATTTATTGCAAAGGGACGGGCTGGCACTGCTTTTCAGTGATAATATGAATTGCTGCTAAAGTCTTTTAAGGATTTGAAATGGAAAAGAAGAAGTGTGTGTGTGTGTGTGTGTGTGTGTGTTTGTGTGTGTGTGTGTGTGTGTGTGTGTGTGTGTGTGTGTGTGTGTGTGTGTGTGTGTGTGTGTGTGTGTGTGTGTGTGTACGTTTTTGTGACAAATGGGGACATGAATTTGTATAATGACACAGGTATATGACAGATATTTCAAGGTGAAGGTGACTTTTCAGGACATTGCCCCATGTCCCCACTTTTCAAAATACTTATAAATCATACAGAGTGAGTTTTTTGGGGGAAAGTAGAAATGCACCGTCTCCTGTGAGGGGTAAGTTTAGGTGTAGGGCAATAGCACATACAGTTTGAACAGTATAAAAAACATTAGCATTTTCTTTTTCGGCTTTAAGGAATCACTTCATTGATGGCTTTGCTTCTCTAGTAAATATACAGTATCTCACAGAAGTGAGTACACCCATCACATTAGTACAGTACTCACTTTTGTGGCCAGCAGTTTAGACATTAATGACTGCGTGTTGAGTTAATTTGAGGAGACAGCAAATGTACAGTGTTATACAAGCTGTACACTCACTACTTTACAATGTAGCAAAGTGTCATTTCTTCAGTGTTGTCACATGAAAAGATATAATAACTCACTTGTACTCACTTCTATGAGATACTATATATAGATTTATGGATGTTTGGATATTTGTCCTGGAATCCAAGACAAAGAACATGATGTACATGTGCCATGAATAAAATGCATTTCTTACTTTCATTAATAATTTCTTAACATTAATCAGTAAATCTAAACCAGTTTTATTGTGTGTGTTGCTCAATACGCTGCAGGTATCATGAGTGTTTCGGTTTCCTATAAAATGAAACTCTTGTGTTACACTCCTGTAAACAGTCCTCTAAAATGTTGGTGTTGTTCAGTATATGCATATTTATTAGAATACAAGATAGCATTAAAAAAATATATGGATGGAGATAGATAGATAGATACATTTGCATTTATGCATTTAGCAGACGCTTTTATCCAAAGCGACTTATATTGCATTCAAGTTACAGTTTCTACATTTTTTCAGCTCTTGCTTTCCCTGGGAATCGAACCCATGATCTTGGCGTTGCTAGTGCCATGCTCTACCAGTTGAGCTACAGGAAAGAAAGATAGATAGATAGATAGATAGATAGATAGATAGATAGATAGATAGATAGATAGATAGATAGATAGATAGGAAAACAAGTATATAGAATAGTAAAAGAATCTGGAACGCTAGTGTTAGATATGTGATTGCTGTCATCTTTCTAAAAAATTCTAAAATACGTGTTTGTATTACAGTAAAAATGGATGATACATATATCTTTTGAATGTAATTCACAAAAAAGTGATTTGATTTGATTGAATTAAATAGCAAGTACTTTGAGTGTCTTGCTCATCATATTTATTTCCATATAAAAGCATTAGCCCGCCCTCATCACAGAACAGAAGATCCAGGGGGTGGAGACTGGTAGGTTTAGGTATGTGTAAGGTGGGAGGAGTTTGATCTGGATCAAAGATAAAAGAGAGTGATTCCAAAGAAATCATCCATAATCGCTCTCGCGGTACTTTGATCTCAAACGCCGATCGTTCTGCACAGCGCCGCTTCAAGCCCAACACACCTGAAGTTTGTAGCCAAGGCACAGAAGCCAAGACTGATGCAGACAGAGGGTTGTGGTTAGAGTTTGTACTCGTTTTTTTACACCCATTAAACAACTTAAAATAGTTGTTTCCGGACTCGGAAAGCTCAGTTAATTAACTAGCTCGATTGTCATCGGAAACTTTTCTCCAGAATGAGTCAGCTGACAGAAAGGGAGCAAGGGGGGAATACAGATGAAGGAAAGTCTGGTTTGGGGGAAGATCGTTTAGTTAACCTCGTTGATGATCCAGGTTTGAAGGTGCAATCCTGCAGCAGTCCGGTTCTTCTGAGGACGGAACCATGCACGCCAGATCCCACAAAAAGCAACCCGCCAAATCTTTCTGAAGCAGAAAAGTACATCTTACAAACACTGGAAGAGAAGATGAATCGAACCATTGAAATCCTACTCCTCAAACAAATCAGAGAAAGCATGCAAGGGCTTTCTGGAAATATGCAAAATGTAAAGAAAGACTTTGATAATATTAAGGAAGTAAATGAAGAACAGCAGAAAATAATCTCAGAGCTGGAAGAAAAACTTAATGAAGTAAATGAAGATCAACAGAAAATAATCTCAAAGCTGGAAGAAAAACTAAATGAAGTAAATGAAAATCAACAGAAAAGAATCACACAGCTGGAAGAAAAACTAAATGAAGTAAATGAAAATCAACAGAAAAGAATCACACAGCTGGAAGAAAAACTAAGAGAAGATGAACGGAATCTATGGCTTTACGATCTACCAGAACACAAAGCAGAGAATCTGAAAGCGCGTGTGATTGCTATCTGTACCAGTGTAGTACCGTGGCCTGCACGTGAATTTCGTCATCACATTGACATCGTTCAACGCGTCGGGAAGAGAAGCGAAGTGAAGCATCGACCAGTCATCATCAGATTCATAGTGAGATCAACCAGGGATCTTCTGTGGGAAACTTATAAGAGATCGGAACATCATCTTTTCAGGGGTGTAAAGTTTGGAGAGGAACTGACAGCGAAAGACAAAGACACGCGCGTCAGGCTTTGGCCCCTAATTGAAGCTGCGCGCAAAGAAGGGAAAAAGGCATTTTTCGTTGGTGCCAAAGTTATAATCGACGGCAAAGAAATCAGTGAATAGACTCTAATTAATGCTGATGTCTCAAGTTTATTGAGATAAAAAGAGACAAAAGGATATCCTTTCAAATCAAATGTCAAATGTAATAATAAGTGGATCAAAAGCTTAATAGGCTACACGTTATGTTGATTTGTGTATGCTGGATAGTATTAGATTTTTTAGGTTTATGATTGTTTCTTTTAGGTCTAGTTGAAGAATGTTATGTAATGTCATGACACTCATTATACAGGTTATTACTGTAAATGTTATTCTTGGGTAGGTGAAAAGCGCTTGGTTTAAGTATGTTTCAAGAGAATGTCTTTTTATTTTAATTTTTTCTTGAAAGATTTCAGGCTGATTTGTTTTAAACTCATGCAGTAATGTCTGATTGTGAATTTTTTTGATCAATCAATGGCGTAGTGACTGGCATATGGGAGTAATAATTCAGCAGATATTGCATTTTTAAAAGGAATCTATAAAATTAACGTTCTAAAAAATATTAATAATAATAATAACGCTTTCTTTTCTATAAGTGGTTGATTTTGGATCTAAAAGAAGAAAATAATGTTTTAATTTTGGGAACATTTATGGTACCAATCATAATGTACAAAACAGGTTGTTACAAATTTTTTGAGAATTAAGGACATTTTTAAAAACTATTGCATTGATAACTGATCATTTTACTATTTATCATATAATCATATAAGCCATTTTATATACTAATTTCATTGATTATTAATTGATTAGTCATTTATATTATATTATTGTTCCATGATCATGTGTTTTAAGAGCTGTTTGTCTTCATGAATAAGAGATAAGAGGGAATGTTTATGGAAACTCAAGGTTTATATGCTTAAAAAAATCTAATGTGATCTTTTACTTAATAAACCACTTTTTTAAATAAAACTATTAAAACAGCAAATGTTTTTGGTTTTAATACAAAAGAGTCTATAGACAGAAAAAGCATCACGTCACAAGGCGCCAGCTTAGGGATTTCAAAGATTGTTTAATAAATGAAATAATAAAATTTTATTGTCATCTGACTAATCTGAAAGATTTGTGGGGAACTGTATCAATGTAGGGCTTCTTACTGTATTTTCAACATAAAAAGGCACAAATGTAACGCATTTTATTGACAAATCAATAGACAAGAGTAATTAACACAACGACTAAATAAATACAGTTAATGGATGAAGAAATAAAGTGCATATGATGCAAGTGATTAACCTGGTTGTTGTTTTGGTAGTTTTTCTTTACAAACAGATGCGCTATTGTTGCTCTGAAACTAATAAGATGAAGAACCTTATTCCACTTCAAAAAAAAAGTTTTATATGAACTGACATCAGCTTTACAGCATTTAATGCAAGTAAGAAAGTCATTCATGACAACATACACTCTCCTGAATGAGGTTTGGGTTGGTGATATGTAAGTTCCTTGGTCGGTCTGGACACAACACTACACATGACATGCTTGTGAAACTCTTACGTGACACTAAACATCTTCTAAACATATTGAAATAATGAAAGTCACCCAGTGTTTGATACACTGATGAATCAGTGTTTTCCTCATAAGTAACTGATCAAACCTGATGGTCAGCTTGAGAAAAACAAGACGTCTTGCAGCAAGAAATGCAGATATGTTATTGTAAAATGACACTCATTTGCTATGGCACCTGGAGATGACACGTCATAACAGGTTAGACAGGGCTCGACATTAACACGTGTCAAGTGGATTTGTTGATGACGAAACTGATAGGGAATTTTATTTGCTGGACAATTGTATTAACTGGACAAATAGCCTGATTAAAACATCAATGACAAAAAATATTGTGATTTATTACATTCTGTGTAAATGGTGACTGATAATCAATGTATTGATAATAACAAGGTGGTGCCAGTTGATTGAAGAGCTGATAAAACACTGAGTTTTGTGTCAGAAGTATTTACGGTCACACTTTATTTTAACGACCAATTCTTGCCATTAACAAAACATTAACTACGACTTTTGCCTCAATATAACTCTTAATTTGCTGCTTAGTTAGTAAGGTAGTTAAATATAGGTATTGGGTAGGATTAGGGATGCAGAATATGGTTGTGCAGAATATGTGCTTTATAATAAACAGCTAATATATGTGACCTTGGACCACAAAACCAGTCATAATTGTTTTTTTTTGTTGTTGTTGTTGTAAATTTTGTTTTATGCATCATCTGAAACCTGAATATATAATATTTCCATTGATGTTTGGTTTGGACAATATTTGAAAATCTGGAATTTGAGGGTGCAAAAAAATCTAAATATTGAGAAAATCATCTTTAAAGTTGTTCAAATGAAGTTCTCAGCAATGCATATTACTAATTGTAAATTAAGTTTTGATATATTTATGGTAGAACATTTACAAAATATCTTCATGGAACATGATCTTTAATTTATATCCTAATGATTTTTGGCATAAAAGAAAAATAATAATTTTGACCCATACAAATTTGCTACATATATGCCTGTGCTGCTTATGACTGCTTTTGTGCTCCAGGCTCACATATGTTAATAATAGGCTAGACTAGTTAATAGTGAGAATTAGTCTCTATACTAAAGTGTTACCAAAATTATACCAAAATCCCAAGGCGTAATGTCGCAATGTTGCGCAGTAAGAGCAGTGTTGAATTCCTCTTTCTGACTCTTACATCCATCATCGGTTGAGTTGAGTTTCATTATTTCCCAGATTCCCCAGGTAAGATCAACACTGCTCTCTTATGGCAAACCTGACACAAATCAATCAGAAACACAGCGCTTGAATATCACGAGGAATCAAGTTTTCCTTGAAAACAGACATATTCACATTTGCCCTTAAGCACCATCACATCAATGAACTCTGTTTTATTTACACACAGCACATCATAAGAGTCATTTTCCTCAGGGCTGCGTCCTCACACCACTGCTCTTCTCCCTCTACACCAGGGGTGTCAAACTCATTTTAGGTTGAGGGCCATATCGAAGAAAATGTCCCCTTGTGCGGGTCGAATTACCTTTCGTTAAACCATAGTTTGCTAAGAATTACAAATAATATTAACAATACATACTACAATATAATTTACACAAAAATCTAGGAAAACTAAAAAATTATGCTATGTTATTTTAGGGGTGTGCAATATTGACACAATGTCATTATATATATATATATATATATATATATATATATATATATATATATATTAATAATTACCATATTTTGCAGTGTGTTTTTGAGATGGTTTGTTTAAGGCTGTCATTGATAAATAAATAAATATGACACTAAAGCTGCCAGTAGGTGGCAGCAAGTCTCTGTCTTAATGAGTGATCCATTGACTCATTCATTAAAAACCTTTGATTCCTTTAGAAACGAAGCTAGTGAGAGTGTCTAATGGCCACTGAATCATTGACTCAAATGATTTGATCAAAAAGACAGATAATACACACTGATAATACACACAGTGCACACGGAAATACACGATATTCTCCATTCATTTTAACTAATTAAAACAATCGGTGCAGCTTTCAGACACAACTTTATTTTAATAGTTAATTTGAGGCAGTTTCTATGGCCTTATTTTAATGACAAATGTTCAGAGCGCATTATTGTAATGGATCAAAATGTGTCTGTCTCACATGTGTCCCGCAAAATCACATTTATGTCCCGCAACATCTATTGCCAGGTGGTCACCCTAGTTACAACGCAGCTATCATCATATTATCTTCATGCTGCTCGAGATTCTGGCGTCGCCTTTTAAAATGTGCGTGTGTAGGTGTACCGACTCCTAAGCAGGGCCGGCACCAAGGGGGGGGGCATTCGCAGGCCGTGCCTCCCCAAACGAGTTACTGTGCCCCCAACTTTCTGTCCTCTCCCCTCCTTGCTGAACGTGATCGATTTCGAAAGCGAAACCGATAAAACAGCGCACATAAGAAAGCAAAATTTATTGAGATGCACCTGAATATACCTCTAGTGGTTCTCAAAACTGTTCTGGGGACCCCTCACCACAGAATATTTTGCGTCTAACACACCTGATTCAACTCATCAGCTCATTAGTAGAGACTGCAAGATTTAAATTGTGTCTGATGAGGGAGTCATACAAAACATACAGTGATGAGGGGTCCCCAGGACAGCTTTGAGCACTACTGCTCTATTACTGTTGTTTCTCCTGAATAGTGCTTAAACAACACTCTAAAAATCCACGTCAAAGTCCTGAAATAAAATACAAGCAATTTTAATCAAACACAGAATTTTTTTTTTTTTTTTTGTAAAAACAGTACAAAAGTACATGCTCAACAATAGGAGCATGATTCTGTTATCTTAAGAACTTCCCTCTGATTCTTAAATTGACCACAAACAAAGGTTAGTTTTCTTTCTTTTGAAGACAAATGAATTCCCAAATTCATCAGCATTGCAAACACGGAAAAGAATTAGAATAGTTTGCACCAAAATGATTAATTAATGTGGCCAAGTTGAACAACTTCTTTGTAATTTCTTCTTCCAAATCCTCCTTTTCCTTCTTATAGTTCAGCCATGTCCACAGTGCGTTTGATTTGCTGAGCTGCGCCATCTGATTTCTAGACTTCACTTCTGCCTCTTCAGCACAGAGGTCAGCATCCTTTTCCAGATATGAACAAACATCAACCAATATTTTTAAGTTTTTTCTTTAGTTGCTGAATGTCTTCCTCATTGGCGTTTCTCTTTCTCTCTTCATCCAGGTGGAGTCTCTATCCTGATCTTGCAGATTTAGATTCAGTAACTCTTATGATAAAAGCACATTCAAAACACCACCTGATACCATGACATAATATCATGTGTTCAACTACTGTGTCTTCCTTCAAGTTGCGATTCCACTTCCTTGTTTACAGACAAACCCCTTTCGACCGTTGCCTGTCCATGAGACAAAAGGACTTTTTTGCTGAAGCTCCAAAGCTCATTGTAAGATCCACAGATGACACCATTTAAAAATTTGTCAGGCCGTTGATTCATGGGACAGAAAGCCAACTCGTCTTTGGCTTTTAAGATGAAGTAGACTGCCAAACTGCTGGGTTATTGTATCACCTGTACCAAGAAATATAAATATAAGGAAAAAAATTGTTACAAAATTAATATAAACCAAATTATAAATTACACCTTTTTTGAAATACTCTACTCTTGCTGACTTAATCATAAAACCTTTCAACAAATGTGGCTTAGCAAACACAAAATAGTCTAAAAGTATAAGTATAAAATACCATCTAAAAGAGCCGTCCTTGCAGCTGCTTGTTCTCATGAAGCGTCTCCATAAGATGTGTCACATACTTCTGAAACATGTTTGGGTTTGAGTTCAAACACGACGTGTATCTGACCAAAGGGTAATTGAGTGGGCTCCTTTCCTGCACTTTCTGAACAATGTTTGAAAGGCAAGTCATGCAAGAATAAGTTCTCCTACTCTGCTGCTTCTGCGCTGAAGAAGAAGAATACAATGTCTTTAGGACTATAAACACTACATTAAAGGGATAGTTCACCCAAAAATGAAAATTCTATCATTTACTCACCCTCAGGTTGTTCCAAACCTATATAAATGTCTTTGATCTACTGAACACAAAGGACGATATTTCGAACCAAACTGATCTCATCCCCCATGCACTGACTACTATAGTCGGGAAAATAAATACTATGGAAGTCAATGGGGGATGAGATTGTGAGATTACAAATTGTATTTAAATGTTTAATTTAGATTCTTATTCCTGACTCAATGTATAACTGTGCTTTGTCTCAATCAAGTCATGTTGATTGGCAGAGATTCAAAGAACGCCTGGCCCAGACGTTGATTCAAAGAACCCCTGGCCAGACGTTGATTCGTTAGGGTGATTGGATTAGTGTCTATCTTTCGGAGCCCCTAGCCCAGACGTGGATTCGTTTAGGTTGATTGGATTAGTGTCTAGGCATTTGATTATGTTGATGAGAATAGAACCACGGGAAGTTTGGTAACAAAACCAACGCCTCCCTCAGTTGCATGCATTGTTTGAATTTGTCTCCACCTCCAAAGTCCCTCCTCCAAAAAATGCCTATAAGATACCATGTAAAGTTACTTAAGATTGAGATTTCGATGACTGCAGCTACCAACAGCTTGGGTTCTCAATAAAAAGAATCCTGCTGACGATCCAATCCGATTTCTCCTGGTCTTCTCTTCTGAGTTTTCTACACTTTAGAAGAACAGAGTTTTCAACAAGATCTATGTGTTACTCACATTCTTCTAAACGTCTTCCTGATACATAAGTGTTTATATCCTAGCTATAAACTTTTATCCCAGTACTTGTATTATTTGAGTGATTGTAACAGAAAAAATAAGCTGTTTCATAGAAATAGTAATAATAGAGATTGTGATCTTTTAACATGCAGCTATAGACCATGATTTGTAAAACAATGCTTTTTGGCAAACATACCTTTCCTAGTTACAATAATTGTTATTATGAGTTCAGACAGTTACTTAATTAAATCATAAAAGCTGACACGATGAGAGATTCAAATTAAAATAAAATCACTTTTATTGTCACATCACCACAGCACAAGTGCCTTGGTGAGTGAAATTCTTGAGAGCGTGCTCCAGACAGTGCAAAAAAAACAATGTACATATAGACAGTACACACAGTGTACTATAAAGACATATTTAGTTATCAATACACACTATACACCGTATGTACACATTCTACATTATGTACACATCTATATGTGGCGGAACGCTGAGGGATTAAAGATTAATCACGACTACGCAAGCCTGGGTCTAGCCCAGGGACCTATAATTAATAGAATTTCCTTTATTTAGGCCACACAGGTCAGCTCACGATAAATTGGCAGGAGACGTAGATATACCAAAAAATAATTTATTACATTTAAAAAAGGATTTGTACCAAAAACAAAAGAAGAGCATCACTGAGTACAATAGTTCACATATAACAACTCAATTCCACACTTCACAACGATGGGCAACCTGGTTTATCAAGGACCTCCAAGGATCAAGGTACAGGAACCGAGGCTTGGCAGCAGGGCACACTCGGCAAAACACCCTTCACTTATACCTGTGACACACACACACACACACACTCCAGCCCGCACTCATGAAAGAAACACCAACACCAGGAATCTGCCCCTACCATAGGCACTCAGCTCAAACAAGCAGAAATCAGGTTATACACTTGAACAGACACAGACACTTTATCACAGATGGCTTATAATAAGAGGAGTTGCCCATCCACACAACTGATCCCCCCAACTAAACAGCAACACAGACTTAAAATCGACCAAAATCACTAATGCCAAACAAAAATAAGAATAATAAATAGTAATTTGTTGCCACCACAACAAAATCAGCTACAGAGCGCACACATCAGCAGCCTCACAACATCTAACACGTTTAACAATAAAGCCGTCCAATCAATTATATAAAAATCTGAAAAAAAGGAAACAAAGAAAAATGTGTTTGTAAACTACAAACACATTAAGGCTTGAACAACCACAACAGAAATGAAATTACAAAAACGAATTTTAACCAAAACAAAGCAACAGCGTCTCCAGATAATAGTTACCACGTAGCATCAATAACAGGGAAGCTAAAATCACACGTAGCGACGCCATTGTCTGCAATGACTTTACAATTTATACAGATGAGACAGACACTCAGAGAATACCAATGATAATAAAAATAGATATATCAACTATAATAAATTTAGAATACACATACCATACAAGTTAAATCCAATCAGTTATGCAGACGAACAATGTACAACTGGGAAGCTGAGAGCTCATTCAGTCTATCTAGGAGGCAATAGGCTTGACGGAGGGACAGAACACATGTACAGTTATGTAAACATTCGTACCCTTTGCGCTGAAACGGTCTCACTGTTACAAGTTCACAACTTGGACTATAAATGAGAACACCAAAAAAAACACTAAAACAACGCATCTGTTAAGAAAAAGACACATCGCAACCGATTCTCTTACCAGCAGCGGGGCAACCTCAACCAAATACCAGCCACGGGTTTTCCTTCAACATGCCATTCTAAAAGAAAGTACACCAATAAGAGCTTCAGTGTACAACTAACAACACAGTCAACGCTATCCAACATGCCTGGACAGCGACTAACTATGACGCAGAAAGCAAGGGGGCGTGACTCGTGACTCCATACTACCTCACCCACGAATTTATATATTCGCTCACTGCCCGCTGATAGGACAATCAATGAGTAACCAGCCAATCAAATGTAAACAGGAAGAGCTTCACTCGTCCTGCCACATATGTGATGTGGGTTGTATGGTATCCAGTGATTAGCGCAGTGTGTGCAGTAGAACTGTGTTAATGTGTAGTGCATGGCATGTTGTGTGAGTGGGAGTGTGATGTAGGGTGAATTAGTTCTGACTGTTCATTAGCCTGATAGCCTGAGGGAAAAAGCTGTCCCTCAGTCGGCTAGTGCGGGATCGGATGCTGCGGAGTTCTTGAAAAGTATTGAGCTCGTCCGGTTGAGAGGCGGCAATGTTCACAGTAGCTGGTTTATTCCCTTTAAAACCTGTGATGTTGTTGATGCCCTGCCACATGCTTCTTGGGTTGTTGCTGTTGAATTGTTCTTCAACTTTGTTTTTGTATTGTCATTTGGCGGCTTTGATGGATCTCCTGAGATCGTAACTGGCTTGTTTTCGATCGTCAGTGTTTCCGGATTTAAAAGCAGATGTCCGCGCTGACAAGGCTGATCGAACATCGCTGTTAATCCACGGTTTTTGGTTGGGGTAGATGCAGATTATTTTTTGTCAGAACTACGTCTTCTATACACTTCCTGATAAAACACGTTACAGAATCTGAATACGCCTCTATGTCGTCATCAGACGCTGCCCGGAACATGTCCCAGTCCACGTGATCAAAACAGTCCTGTAGTATAGCGTCCGATTGGTCCGACCAGCATTGGATTGTCCTGAGGGCGGGTGCTTCACGTTTCAGTTTCTGCCTATAAGCAGGCAGGAGCAAAACGGAAGAGTGATACGATTTGCCGAAAGGTGGGCGAGGGAGGCGTTTGTATGTGTCCCGGAAGGGGGAGTAGCAGTGGTCTAGTACACGATCTCCACGCGTGTTGATGGTGATGTGTTGAAAGTATTTTGGAGCTATTGTTCTGAAGTTGGCTTTATTAAAGTCCCCATAACAACAAACGCCGCATCTGGGTACACGGTTTCCTGCTCACTTATATTCCCATACAGTTCCTTGAGTGCCTGGTCTGTGTTGGCTTGAGGGGGAATGTAAACAGCTGTGATTATGATCGCTGTAAATTCCCTCGGTAGCCAGAATGGTCGACACAGAAGCATATGAAATTCCAGATCAGGGGAGCAGAAGGATTTAATAGAGTGTGTGTTTCTTTCATCACACCACGAGTTGTTGACATAGAAACAAACGCCCCCACCTCTGCTTTTCCCTGTGAGCTCTTTCGTTCGATGGCTGAGTCTGGAACCATTGCAGACATCCAGGTTTCTGTGAGGCAAATAACGCAGCAGTCCCTTGTTTCTCGTTGGTATGAGATGCGTGCCCGCAGTTCGCAGACTTTGTTGTCCAGTGACTGAACGTTAGCCAGCAAAATGGTTGGGAGAGGAGGTCGGAAGGCGTCTCAGTTTGACGAGGACGCCAGCTCTCTTCCCTCTTCTTCGGCTACGTTTCCTTCGTCGTGGTTGTACGGGCCGTGCGGTACAGACAAAGGGCTCTGATGCGGTGTCTGTAAACAGACCACCGGCATGCAAGAACTCAAAGTCCGGTTTGCGTTGCGCGACGGAGGAACCGATGTTTAAAAGCATGTCTCTATCGTAGACAGTTATACTTACAACACGTAAAAAAAAAAAAAAAAAAACATACATACATACGGAAAACTGCAGCGTTTTCTCGGAGCTCGCAACACGGCTGCCATCCTCGGCGCCATCTTGGGTCATGGAACGTAGTTGCTAGGCATCTTCAGGACCATCTCAAATACAATAACATTTTTGAAAAGTTGCAGTCTGGCTTCCACTCCACCCACAGCATGAAAACAGCCTTAGTGAGGGTTACAAATGACCTGCTGATGACAGCTGATGCTAGTTCACCATCCCTCCTTGTCCCCCTGGACCTTTCTGCAGCATTCGACACCGTTGATCACGGTATACTTCTCAGCCGGCTACGCTACTCTATTGGACTTTATAACACCGTTCTGCGCTGTTTGAGTCATACCTCACAGACAGATCTGAATCTGTGGCCATTGGAAGCTCAAGGTCCCATTCATATGCTGTTGGTTGCGGGGTTCCACAGGGGTCATTTCTCGGACCTATCTTATTCATTCTCTACACATCCCCCCCCCCCTTGGCAAAGTCATCAGTCGCTTGGGAATATCTTTCCATTGTTACGCTGATGATACACAACTATACATGAAAAATGATAATCATTCATCATCATCATCATCATCATCATGAACAACTCTAATCACACTCACCACCTATCTGGAGGAGATAAAGGAGTGGATTAATCAAAGCTTTCTTCAGCTGATCAGCTCAAAAACAGAAGCTATACTTATTGGTTCCCATCATCATACCAGAGCATCCACCATAAACTGATTTATATTTTCAGGCCAGGAAATTCCCCTATCAACGTTAGTCACAAATCTCTGCATCAGGTTTGACCCTCATCTAACCTTTGAGGCCCATATCAAACATCTCTGCAAAAAATATTTTCACCACCTCAGGAATATAACTAGACTCCATCCCTCACTCACCATACATGATGCTGAGAAACCCATCCATGTCTTTATCTCCTCCAGACTGGACTACTGCAATGCTCTTCTCATTGGGATTCCTGACAAGAGCATTCAGAAGCTCCAGCCCTTGCCTGTGGAATCCTGATGAGGGTGTGTAAATATGAACACATTTTTCAAGGATTCAAGGATTTATTCGTCACATACTCAATTATACAGAATATAATCAGTAGGTAAATGTAAGTCAGGTCACACCAATCCATCACACCAATCCTTCAATCTCTACATTGGCTTCCGATTTCCGCCCGGATCGAATATAAAGTCTTTCTCCTTACACATCAGTGTATCCATGGAATTGCCCCCACCTACCTTAAAGAACTCCTTACTCCACAGATTTAAGCATGTTCTCTCCGCTCCACAAACACTCATCGGCTCCTTCCCGCGTGGATTAAGACCCGCACCATTGGGGACAGAGCCTTTTATTCCGCCGCCCCTTGTCTGTGGAATGCCCTCCCTGAACATCTGAGGGCTCCACAAATGACTGGTGGTTCTAAAAAGGGTCTAAAAACTTACCTTTACATTTTTTTTTTAAATCTTTCAATGTTTACATTTCTTTTAGTGCTTACATTTCTGTGTTAATCTTAGTTGGCAGCTGATTTTCTTAATTGTTTTCTTTTATGATGACACTTTTGTAACACTTTGAGATTTTCTTTAAATTGTTAAGTAATTTATTAATAAAATGCATTTTTATTATTATTATAACAACTGTCAACCATGTTGGTACACAAATGAGTGGTTTGAACTTATTTACGCAGCGCATTTTTTATTTTGATCGCGCATGCACACCTGCGGACCACTTATGTGCACCCCTGTCCATATTGTACTTGTGATTGGTATGACACCTCGTCATTTGCTGCTACTAATTGATGATGGTCAGATAAGTATGATTTGAAACATGCCAATGCAATTGCACTAATGGCAACATAATTTTTTATAATAAGTCACCATGTTTTTTATTTTAGTAGTTCCTGGGGCAAGAGCCACGAAGACACTGTACTTTCTTTTTGATGGAGAGGCTCTGTATGTCTTCCTACAGTCCAGTCTCTCAACCAATGTATCTATCCGCCAGATGAACTCCTGCCAGAGTAAATTTGCTTTTCGTAAAGAAATTGGTTTGGTGGGTAAATTGCTTGTAAATATAAAAAGGCTGGTGAAAGATTGCTCGTGTCTGAATAGGCCCAGCCATTTAAGTTAGGGCTGTTCATCTTGATTAACTTGTGCCTTCATATATGAAGTCATAAATGCCTGCCAGTGCCACGGCTGAAAAATATCAAACCCATCCTTAAGTCTCTGAATTCACATCCCAGATGAAAATTTTTAGGTTTTATAAAAACTTTTTTTTTCTTGATAATATGATTGCTAGAGAAACCATTAAGGAAAGGTTTTCTCTATTTTGTCATTTGGCAAACATAACTATAATAAGAAACATAACTTTTGAATGTTCTCTGAATGTTCTGAAACAAGTAGTACAATTAAAGAAAGAAATTGTACTACTTGTACAAAATCTACAAATACATATTTTTCGCCATCACCTGACCAATTATTATATTCGTTCAATTCTATTCAATTAATTTTGGTCCATTTTTTATACTCTTTGCTATGTGCTCTGTGCTAGACTAACGTCAAGACGCCACGGGGGAATGCCATTAGCGATGTCCAGCTCTGAATCATATGTGTAATCAGTCAAAATTGACGGCCAGATGTCAGGTGCGGGTGACGTCATGACCAGGATGCTTAAAAGCACGTGATGTGCAGCCGGCGCCAGCTTCCAGGAATGAAGCATAGCTCTAGTAGGGATGCCGGAAGTATGGCCCTGCGACGCAGCGTCTCGTTCCCTCGGGGAACAAGGGTTACATACGTAACCTGGGACGTTCCCCTCCGGGAACATCGAGCTGCATCGAGACACTACGGGGAACGAGATGTCCACGCTGCCAGAATTGCAAATCCCTGCTTAGTGTGTGGAATGCACAGCTACGGCAAGAGAACAGAAGAGCCAGGAGTGGCTTGCAGATCTAGGTCATAGAATCTGACAAAGGTTAGGGGCGTAGACCACCCAGCAGCGTCACAAATGTCCTGAATAGGAACACCTACGAGAAAGGCCTTGGAGGCCACCATACCTCTGGTTGAATGAGCCTTGACCCCCAAAGGTGAGGGAAGATCAGAGGACTCATAGGCAACTATGATGGCATCCACTATCCACCAACTAAGGGTCTGCTTAACAGCTGGAAGACCCTTTTTAGGAGGACCGTAGCATACCAGCAGTTGGTCCGTCTTTCTCCACAGGGCAGTTCTGTGGACGTATGTGTCCAGTGCTCGCACTGGACACATACAATTAAGCTTTTCCTGGTCAGGCTCCCTGAAGGGAGGAGAACAAAAAGCCTGGAGTACAATAGGCCTGAGCCTCATCACACCGCGGAGGAAACGTTTAATCAGGGGGTCTTTTGCCCATAGGGGTGTAGTAGGACGCTATAGCTGCCACGTAAACCCTCAGGGTGGAGTGGGATAACCCTGCGGAGAACCGAGCCTGCAGAAACTCCAGTACTGTACCAACCGGGCAGTTAACTGGGCCCCTCATCCTTCTTTGGAACAACGAAGTACCAGCTGTAGAACCCGGACTCTCTGTCGAGAGGAGGGACCACCTCGATGGCCTCCTTCCTCAAGAGAGAGCTGACCTCCTGTTCTAATACCAGAGCCTGCTCGGGACTCACACACGTGAGAAATAACCCTTTGAAAGGTGGCGGCGGAGCGCCGAACTGAATAAGATAGCCTTTCTCTACAGTCTGCAGGACCCAACGAGATACATTTGGCAGTAGTTTCCACGCTGCTAAACAATCTACTAAGGGAGCCAGTCTCTGGAGAGTGGCTTCTGGTGTGTTTGGAGCTGCTAGATCAATGCCCTGACACGGAGGACCGGCAGGAAACAACCGACCTAGCTGCTCAGGAGATCCCTGAAGGCGTGGCGAGGCTCTCAGCTCCGCTACGTTTCCGGGTGGAAAGAACTGAGAGAGGCACTCGCGGGAGACCGCTGCGCCCTGGAACTCTGGCAGGGTTGGCAGAACGATCTCCAGAGGGCGCTGAGGAGAGATGGACACCGTGTAATGCGGTGCACCCCGCTCTTCCCCAGCAGAGGCCGCCCTCAACAGTCCTGAGCCGTAAACGTCAGGACCGCTTCATCGAGGACTTCCTAGACTGAAGCACGACCCTCAGGTCGGGCTTTGTCGCAGAAGGCCTCGATTTTTTAGGGCGTTGTTGACCTCGGTCCCGCTGTGGGGGAGCACGAGAGGCAACGCTCTCCCTTTGGATCTCCCTATATGAGGAGCTGGTACACGGTTGGGGCTGCTCCCGCCCAGCAGCCCCTAGAGCTATAGAGCGGCGAGGGAGAAACCGCTGAAATGCTGCCGCCTGTTTACGTGCCTCCTGGTACCTGTCGACGACCGAGTCAACGGCGTCGCCGAACAGCCCAGAAGGCGCAAGCGGGGCATCCATCAGGAAGACTCTGTCCTTCTCTTTCATGTCGGACAGAGTCAACCATAAGTGCCTCTCCGCTGCCACCAGCGCTGCCATGGACCGCCCAATGGCACGGGCGGTCTCCTTGGTGGCGCGGAGAGCTAAATCAGCGGTTCTCCTCAGTTCTCCGACATCACTCGAACTGATTTGCTCGCCCTCATCTAGCTCTTTCAGCAGGTCTGCTTGATATGCCTGTAGCACAGCCATGGTGTGAAGGCATGCACCAGCCTGACCTGCTGCCGTGTACCCCTTGCCCACCAGCGCTGATGATACACGCAGCGGCTTGGTGGGCAAGACCGGAGTCTTCAGAGACGATGCCGCACCGGGTGACAGATAGCCTGATACTCTGTTCAACCCGGGGCATCGCTCTGTAACCACACTCGCTTAGCCCCGCCACATTACCATAATAATCAGAAGCGGGGATAAATAAGCAGGATGAAAAAGGGTTTTTCCACAATCTCGACACCTCAGTGTGAAGATCGGGAAAGAAAGGCAGGCTCCGGCGTAGAGGTAGTGACTTACTACGCAGAAAGCGTTCATCTAATTTACTTTTCTGTTTTTCAGTCTGATCATCGGCGGGTCAATCGATGTTCAACTTGGCAACCGCGCGAGTGACTACCTCTAATAGCTCCTCGTATTGTGGGGATTGAATGGGCGAATAATCAGCGCTCTCCACATCTTCCTCCTCGGAGGAAGATGGGTGAAACACTGAGCCCGCCCCCTGAGGGGAAGAAACCGCAGAACGGGCTTCCGATCCCAGAGAACGGGCAGTGGATCTGGCAGGTGAGGATAGAGATAGGTACCCGCCCGTCTCCATTCCCTCTGCCAAATCCAATTGCGAGCCCCACGAATGCAGCCGCCGCTCTGCCTCAGCGGAGGCGGGGCCAGCACCGTGAGGAGCGCTAGCAAAAACTCCCTCCTCGAAGAGAGTTCTCTGGGAGCGAAGCGTACGCAGTGGAAGCCGCTCACAATACGGGCAGCCGGCCCCCTCAAGAGCTGACTCTGCATGCTTCACCCCCAAGCAGACCACGCACAGACTGTGTGTATCCCCGCTCGTGATAAAGCGTGGGCAGGGAGGAACACACTGTCTGTACTGTGAACTACTTTTGCCCTTCTTAGATTTAAAAGATGCCTTCGACATGTCTGCTTCTAGTCTTTCTTTGCCTTTCTTTATTAGAACAAACTTTGATAGTAACAGACTCACAGAACACAGACTGACACACACAGAGAGCTTTGCTGAATGAGAAAAAGCTGGCGCCGGCTGCACATCATGTGCTTTTAAGCATCCTGGTCATGACGTCACCCACACCTGACGTCTGGCCGTCAATTTTGACTGATTACACATATGATTCAGAGCTGGACATCGATGATGGCGTTCCCCCGTAGCGTCTCGACGCAGCTCGATGTTCCCGGAGGGGAACTGAGACTTATTATCACAGCAATTGTTTATGGTTTCTCTTCCCTTGGTCTGATTGAAAGATTGCTATTAATTAGCACACCTAGGTTCCGAGTTTACAGAGCAGTCATCAAGTGTTAAACAGTCTTTTAGGTCATTACATGCAGAGGTTTTTGGTCCTATAACACCTCTGTTTTTTTCCAGAATTTAGCAGTAAGAAATTACTAGTCATACAGTTTTTTATATCAGCTTTGCAATCTGTTAGTTTTGCAAATTGGTATGTTTCGTCATGCTGGAATAAATATAGAGCTGAGTATTATCAGCATAACAGTGAAAGCTAACATCATGTTTACTGATGATATCACACAAGGGTAACAAATAAATTGTGAAAAGCTGTGGTTCTAGTACTGAGCTTTGTGGTACTCCATACTCAGAGGTGCAGATAAGTTTACATAAGAGCACCTGAAAATTTAATACTAGCACTTACCTACTCTATTCTATCCTATTCTATTCATTTTGGTCTAATTTATTTAAAAAACACATTACTATGTGCACTGTGCTAGACTAACTGAGACTTATCATAGCACTTGTTTATGGTTGCTCTCTCCTTGGTCTGATTGCTTCTATTTTCTAAGTTGCTTTGGATAAATTTGTCTTCAAAATTTTAAATGTAAATAATAAAAATAGAAAGGAAAACATAATTTGTGTAGTGCATAATTTGGCATACATTTCAACACATTTCTTACATTGACTAAACATTTCTTAATGTTAATCTACATCAGTAAGTCTAAACCGGTTTTATTGTTCTTGTTTCTCCAGACGCCGCAGGTGTGATGTGTGTTTCTGTTTCCTATAAAATGAAAGTCTTGTGTGACTCTCCTGTTCCTTTAAACATATTTCACTGATGATGATGAAGAGAATCTGTGAGACAGCACACCACTCCTCAACGAGACATGTTCGAAACCAACCAAAAGACGGGCTGATGTAAGAGTCGGACTCGTGGTTCAGTTCTGACACACAAACTACACAAGTTGTTCTCTAAGGCAGCAGAAATTGCTAAAAATGTATAATTCGCTCTGAAATTAGTATATATATTTTAGTACATCATTTTTTGTAGGCTTTTTGTACTACACTATTTGTAGGAAAAGTTAACAGTTGCACTTTCTTGTTTTAATCTATTCATAAGTGCACAGGTATTGTGTTATTAGAAAAATAATATGATATTATATTTTGACAAATTTAAATGACTCTGTAACTTTTGTAAATACTTTACCTCATATTTTCTCCTATAAGATAAGAAATCAGGGATTGAAGACCTCATTGAAATCTTTAGAATCGTTTTTCTTTTTTTATGCTTCACATGCTGCCAGTTGAACTGAACTTGTATTGAATCTAAAAATGTCAATTTAAGTTTCATATGAGTCATGAGTGTTTTTACTTTTCCATTTCTTTCTCTATAGCTAAGCATGCCGACACCGTGTGTCACCGGCAGTGTTAAGTCATGTATGACACGCCAAGGCCACAGTGAAGAAAAATAAGAACTTTGTAGTTAGCAATGATAAATACCGAATCACAGTCATTTAAGGACTTGAAATGGACAAGCAGAAGTATGTGTGTGTGTGTGTGTGTGTGTGTGTGTGTGTGTGTGTGTGTGTGTGTACGTTTTTGTGACAAATGAGGACATGAATTTATATAAGGACACAGGTATGAGAGGTATTACAAGGTGAAGGTAACTTTTCAGGACATTGCCCCATGTCCCCACTTTTCAAAATACTTATAAATCATACAGAGTGAGTTTTTTGGGGGGAAAGTAGAAATGCACAGTCTCCTGTGAGGGCTAAGTTTAGGTGTAGGGCAATAGCACATACTGTCACGATCGGCACCCCTCTCCGACTCACTCCTGCCACTAACAGCTACATGTGGTGGGTTGTTTACGTCCTGTCACCGGCTGCCGCACGTGGGGGAGCAATCAGTGCTGATTCACAGCACTGTGCGCTCCATCAGCCTTGCACCTGTTACTCATTACCCTTTCCTATTTATTCAGGCCTATGCCCTCTCTCTGTGTCGGTATGTTATTTATGGTTTGTCTTACCTGGTATTTTGAGACCTCCTCTCTTCCATTCTGCGTTCTGTGTCCAGGATCCCCAGGCGAGGAGTAGTTAATCCGCTGGATAGCGTGTCCGGCTCTGTTACGGACGGCACCCCCGTCCACCTGTTCCTCTTAATCATCCGCCCCAGTGGTGTGGGCGCGGTAGCTTTCTGTTTTGTTTTGGATGTTGACATCCGAAGTTTTCCAATAAACTTCACTCCTCTGTTTTGCTCAGCACTTGAGTCCTCCGTTCTTTTCCCAGTAGCCAGCCTGACAGAACATACCGAACCAGACATGGACTCAGCTGGAGACCAGGAGATCCGCCACGCTCTCGCACAACAGGGGATCCTCCTCGGACGTCAACAGGACTCGATCAGATCCAGATCGGTCCGTCGGTGGATCCTGCCGTAGCGGCACCTGCTTTTGAGGAGACATCCCCTCTGTGTCGATCGGAACCCCGCCTGAATCCGCCGGCTCCTTATTCTGGTGAACCCACCTCCTGTCATTCGTTTTTGTCACAATGCTCCCTGACTTTCTCGCTGCAGCCCTCCTGTTTTCCCACCGAGGAGTGCAAGGTGGCGTTCGTTATAATGCACCTGGCCGGTAGCGCGAGAGAGTGGGGTACAGCGATGTGGGACAACAAGCATGAGTGCTGCAGGTCCTACTCTAACTTCTCCCAGGAGCTACGTAAGGTCTTCGACCGATCAGCTCTAGGTAATGAGGCAGCACGGGCACTATCGCTACTGCGACAGGGAACCAGAACGGTGTCAGATTACGCCATTGAGTTCCGCACGCTCGCCGCATCGAGCGGCTGGAACAGTATGGCGTTGTGGGACCACTTCCTCCACGGACTGGCGGAGCAGATAAAAGACGAGATCTACTCCCAGGAGCTGCCCCCCTCACTCGATGGATTGGTCGAACTCACCACTCGGGTGGATCTTCGCTTGGCGCTCAGGTCGCAACACCGCTATCTGCACAGGCGTGAGAGCTTTGATCCGCCATCCAGCGCTAGAAGCGCCACATCACCACGGTTTGGGTTCGTTGAAGAGGAGCCTATGCAGATCGGCCGCACTCATCTCACAGCCCGGGAACGGCGGCATCGGATTGCCCATGTGTTGTGTCTCTACTGCGGGGAGGCGGGCCATATGATCACCGTCTGTCCCCACAAGAGGCAATCTTCTTCGGGTGAGAGATTGTGCACGGTAGGCGTGACTGCCGCTCTACTGCCCTCCGGTGGCCCGACCACCCTCCCGGCAGTACTTCAATCTGAGGGGATCACCCACACAGTGGCAGCACTTATTGACTCGGGAGCGGAGGGGGATTTCATGGACATTGAGCTAGCTAGAGAGTGGGGCATCCCCGTTTCTCCTCTAGCCGAACCGATCTCCGCCAAGACCCTGTGTGGCACCCCCCTCACCAAGATCACAGCCGTCACGGGACTCGTTCACCTGACCATATCGGGCAATCACACAGAAGAGATTCGATTCCTCCTGATCCACTCTCCCTCCGCTCCAGTAGTTTTGGGGCACTCCTGGCTTATTAAGCACAACCCTTTCATTGATTGGGCTCACCACACTGTATTAGAGTGGAGTCCATTTTGTTTGTCTCAATGTTTGGTGTCTGCTTCATCCCCTGTCATGTCTGTCTCTGTGTTACAGGGGGAGCCAGTCGACCTGGCTAAGGTTCCAGAGGCTTACCATGACCTGAGGGCGGTGTTCAGTAAGTCCCGGGCTTCATCTCTTCCTCCGCACCGCCCGTATGATTGTGCGATAGAATTACTACCTGGCACTTCTCCTCCGAAGGGGCGCCTTTATTCGCTCTCCGGTCCTGAGAGGGAGGCCATGGAGAGATACATCAATGAGTCTCTATTAGCCGGGTTTATACGCCCTTCTTCCTCTCCGGCTGGGGCGGGGTTTTTCTTTGTGGAGAAGAAGGATGGATCGCTCCGTCCCAGCATTGATTATCGGGGGCTGAATGACATTACGGTCAAGAATAGCCACCCCTTGCCGTTAATGTCTTCAGCGTTCGAACTCTTGCAGGGGGCGACCATTTTTACCAAGTTAGACCTACGCAATGCTTACCACCTGGTTCGGATTAGGAAGGGGGACGAATGGAAGACTGCATTTAACACCCCTACAGGCCACTTTGAGTATTTGGTAATGCCTTTTGGACTCTCTAACTCCCCCGCAGTCTTCCAGACACTCGTAAACGACGTACTCCGAGACGTGGTCAACCGTTTCGTGTTTGTATACCTCGACAACATCCTGATCTTCTCCCAGAACGAGCGTGACCACATCCAGCACGTCAGGCTAGTGTTACAGCGGCTTCTAGAGAATCGCTTATTCACCAAGCTGGAGAAGTGCGAGTTTCACGCACAATCAGTTCCGTTCCTGGGGTTTATTTTGTCGCCGGAAGGCATTCGGATGGACCCGGCCAAGGTAGAAGCAGTTGCTAATTGGCCCACCCCAGATAATCGTAAAGCGGTCCAGCGATTTCTGGGGTTTGCCAATTTTTACAGGCGGTTCATTCGAGGTTTTAGCCAGATCGCCCTGCCTCTGACTAATCTTACCTCCACACGACAGCGATTCTGTTGGTCTAAACAGGCCCTGGAGGCCTTTGAGAAGCTTAAGAGCCGTTTCGTTTCGGCCCCTATCCTAAAGAACCAAGACCCGTCTCGCCAATTCATAGTGGAGGTGGATGCGTCGGAGGTGGGAGTTGGAGCTATTTTGTCTCAGAGATCACCTTCCGACAACAAGGTACACCCCTGCGCCTTTTTTTCCCATCATCTGACCCCCTCGGAACGGAACTACGATATTGGGAATAAGGAGTTACTGGCGGTCAAGTTGGCCTTGGAGGAGTGGCGTCACTGGCTGGAGGGTGCGGGGGTTCCTTTTCTGGTTTGGACCGACCATAAAAATCTCGAATATATCCGTTCCGCTAAACGAATAAATTCTCGGCAGGCCCGCTGGGCTCTATTCTTTGGCCGTTTTAACTTCATCATCTCCTATCGCCCAGGGAGTAAGAACGGTAAGCCGGACGCACTCTCGCGGATTTTTGAAGTGGAGCCTGGATTCCCTTCTCCGGTGCCCATCGTGCCACCCAACCGGGTGATTGCGATGGTCACTTAGGAGGTGGAATCCAGGGTCCGTGAGGCACTTGACGCCGTCACCATCCCCGCGAGGTGCCCAGAGGGCCTGTTATTTGTACCGGAGTCGGTTCGAACAAGCATCCTTCCGTGGGGCCATTCCTCTGGGCTAGCTTGCCACCCAGGAGTGGCTCGGACACTTGCGCTGATTAAGCAGCGGTTCTGGTGGCCGTCGGTAGCGCGGAATGCTCGGGAGTTCGTGTTGGCCTGCCCGGTGTGCGCGGTGGGGAAGGGCTCTAATCGACCCCCAGTTGGGCTATCCTTGGCAAGGCTGTTGCTGGAATAAACCCCGGGAGTGCAATGCAGTGAGACACTCTCGCGTTCCTCCCCCACCCCACAGACATTACAGACATTGCCCCCCCCCCCCGACCATTCGCCTCTGTTCGCTTCGATCCGCTGGCCTGGTCAAGCGGGTCTGACCAGCGCCGGATCAGTGGCTGCGGGATCAGATGGCTGCTTGCTGGGCCGGATTCACTTCCCCTGTGGCTATGTCGTGTATGTGCTTTTGTGTTGCTGAGGTGTTTTTCCTGTTCTCACACTGTACTCCCCAAGGAGCATAGTCTGGGGATTATTTTTTTCTCCTCCCTTTCCTCATGTAAATGCTGTATTTTTCTTCAATTCTACTTGCATTTCACTACTGATTATACTTGTATGATTGTGTATGTGACGAATAATAAAGAACCTTGAACCCTATTTATTCAGGCCTATGCCCTCTCTCTGTGTCGGTATGTCATTTATGGTTTGTCTTACCTTGTATGTTAAGACCTCCTCTCTTCCATTCTGCGTTCTGTGTCCAGGATCCCCAGGCGAGGAGTAGTTAATCCGCTGGATAGCGTGTCCGGCTCTGTCACGGACGGCACCCCCGTCCACCTGTTCCTCTTAATCATCCGCCCCAGTGGTGTGGGCGCGGTAGCTTTCTGTTTTGTTTTGGATGTTGACATCCGAAGTTTTCCAATAAACTTCACTCCTCTGTTTTGCTCAGCACTTGAGTCTTCCGTTCTTTTCCCAGTTGCCAGCCTGACACATACAGTTTGTACAGTATAAAAACCAATAGCGTTTTATTTTTCTTGTTTAAAGAATATCTTCATTGATGGTTTTACTTCTCTAGTAAATATACAGTATCTCACAGAAGTGAGTACACCCATCACATTTTTGTAAATATTTTATTATATCTTTTCATGTGAAAACACTGAAGAAATGACACTTTGCTACAATGTGAAGTAGTGGGTGTACAGCTTGTATAACAGTGTCAATGTACTGTCCCCTCAAAATTACTCAACACACAGCCATTAATGTCTAAACCGCTGGCCACAAAAGTGAGTACACCTCTAAGTGAAAATGTCCAAATTGGGCCCAAAATGTCAACATTTTGTGTGGCCACCATTATTTTCCAGCACTGCCTTAACCCTCTTGGGCATGGAGTTCACAGGTTGCCACTGGAGTCCTCTTCCACTCCATGATGACATCACAGAGCTGGTGGATGTTACAGACCTTGCGCTCCCCCACCTTCCATTTGAGGATGCCCCGCAGAAGACATTTCTTAGATAGGTGTTCTGAAGAATCACTACTTTACATTGTAGCAAAGTGTAATTTCTTCAGTGTTGTCACATGAAAATATATAATAAAATATTTATAAAAATGTGAGGGGTGTATTCACTTCTGTGAGATACCGTATATAGATTTATGGATGTTTGGATATTTGTCCTGGAAACCAAGACAAAGAACATGATCTGCTTGTGCCATGAATAAAATACATTTCTTACTTTCATTAATAATTTCTGAACATTAATCTACATCAGTAAATCTAAACCAGTTTTATTGTGTGTGTTGCTCATAACTAATCAAACGTGATTCCTTCCATTATCATCATCTGTGAAATACGTTTAGAAGAGACAAGGCGTTGAAACACACCAAACCTGCGTCTGCTTGACAAACACACACATTCCTCTCCAACTCCAATTCCTCTAAACATATTTGACTGATGAAGATGATGAAAACACTATCACAATCTGATGACATTTGGTTTGGTTTAGGGATTAAAGATTTGTATATACATATATCTTTCAAAAAAAAAAATCCTCTGGGACTCTCTGATCATCTTCTTCCAGCCTAGAGGCAGAAACTTTAACCGGCTAAACCTGTAGTAAGAACTGTAAAGAGATGGACTGTTGAAGCAGAGCAGGATTTACAGGCCTGCTTCGAACTCAGTACCGCCGTTCTCTATATGTAGAGTATGCAGTTTACATAGGGCTCCAACTCCTAGGGAGGCACCATCCCAGTTGCTCATAAAATAAAATAAAATGTTTGTTCTATATTAGAATTACAATTAACATACACATATACATTTTTAATAAACATCTAATCATTAACATATATATAATTATAAAAAAAAAAAATTATGGTGAACGCAGACGTGGTAGGCAGGAGGCCATTCACACATGACACAGCATTCCTGCATCCGTGCCTGTGACTTCCTCATCTTCTCAGGTGATCGGTCATGTCAGATCATTTAAGGGTTGGATCCAGACTGAAGCTTGTGTAATTATGGGATGTTAATCCCGTGGCAGAAACAGAGCAACAGATAAAGACAATTAGCGTAGCAGTTGTTCCATCCAGCAACAACCCTGGATGAAATCTGTTCAACCCAAGCTAAAGCATAATAATGTGCGTTTGATCAGATATACTGGCAGTACAAGATTGTCAAGTCAAGTCAAGTCACCTTTATTTATATAGCGCTTTTAACAATACAAATTGTAACAAAGCACTGCACAATATCAAAATAGGCAAATTGTGTCAATAATGTAAAATGACAGGATTTAACACTCAAATATCAGCTGAATGCATTTCATTATTGAATTTAGTAATGGCATTGTCCAGCTTAGTTCAGTTTAAATAATATCTGTGCAATCAAGTCGATGATTGTGCTGGAAATGAAGTGTCCCCAACTAAGCAAGCCAGAGGCGACAGCGGCAAGGAACGAAAACTCCATCGGTGACAGAATGGAGAAAAAACCTTGGGAGAAACCAAGCTCAGTCGGGGGGCCAGTTCCCCTCCGGCCAGACGAATCAGTAGTTTGTTCCAACTGCAGCAAAGTCAGAGTGTAAGTGGTCCACTGGTTCCAGGGGTCTTTCCCCGATGGATGTCTAGGTGACGAGGTCCTCACTGGAGATCTGTCTCTGGGGCTCATCTATGTGTCCTAGACTCCGCTGACGGTCAGGGCTGTAGAGGTTGTCTCCAGGTGCTGATCCTCCATTTATGGCAGACTTTGGTTAAGTCAGTATAATCGCTGATGGTTGGCTTCCTCTGAGGTCCTCGGAGGGGTTGTCATCGTCTCTTCTCAGGTGTTCGGTCATCTCAATCGTTTAAGGGTTGGATCCAGACTGAAGCTTGTGTAATTCCTAGCTACCACGGGATGTTAATCCCGTGGCAGAAACATAGAAACAGTAAGACAATTAGCGTAGCAGTTGTTCCATCCAGGAATAACCCTGGATGAAATTATCAGTATAACCCAAGCTAAAGCATAATAATGTGCATTTGTTCAGATAGACTGGCAGTACAAGATTATGAGATGCATTATATGAATGTGTGGCTAAAGAGATGCGTCTTTAATCTAGATTTAAACAGAGAGAGTGTGTCTGAACCCCGAACGTTATCAGGAAGGCTATTCCAGAGTTTAGGAGCCAGATATGAAAAAGTTCTACCTCCTTTAGTGGACTTTGCTATCCTAGGTACTACCAAGAGTCCAGAGTTTTGCGACCTTAGGGAGCGGGTTGGATTGTAGCGGGATAGAAGATTAGTTAGGGACGCAGGAGCTAAATCATTTAGGGCCTTATAGGCAAGTAATAATATTTTGTAACTGATACAAAACTTAATAGATAGCCAGTGCAGAGACTGTAAAATTGGGGTAATATGGTCATATTTTCTTGACCTGGTAAGGACTCTAGCCGCAGCATTTTGTACTATCTGTAGCTTGTTTATTGAAGATGCAGGACAACCACCTAGCAGTGCATTACAATAGTCCAGTCTAGAGGTCATGAATGCATGAACTAACTTTTCTGCATCAGAAACACTTAACATGTTCCGTAGCTTGGAAATGTTTCTAAGATGGAAGAATGCTGTTTTTGTAACATTGGAAATATGATTTTCAAAAGATAGGTTGCTGTCTAATATAACACCCAGGTTTTTTACTGTAGAGGAAGTAACAGTACATCCGTCTAGTTGCAGATTGTAATCCAAGAGATTCTGTGTACTGTTTTTAGGTCCAATAAGTGATATCTCGGTCTTATCTGAATTTAATAGGAGAAAATTACTGGTCATCCAATCTTTTATATTTTTAACACACTCTGTTAGCTTAGATAGTTTAGAAGTTTCATCTGGTTTTGTTGAGATATATATTTGAGTGTCATCAGCATAACAATGGAAACTAGTCCCGTATTTTCTAATAATATTACCAAGGGGCAACATATATAATGAAAATAATAGAGGACCTAGGACAGATCCTTGTGGTACTCCATACTTTACTGGTGATAATTGAGATGACTCCCCGTTTAAATAAACAAAGTGGTAGCGATCGGACAGGTAGGATCTAAACCATCTTAAAGCCTGCCCTTGAACACTTGTATAGTTTTGTAATCGATCTATCAGTATGTCATGATCTATAGTGTCGAACGCAGCACTAAGATCAAGTAAAACTAGCAACGAGATGCAGCCTTTGTCTGACGCAAGAAGCAAGTCATTTGTAATTTTAACAAGTGCAGTTTCTGTGCTATGGCGGGGCCTGAAACCTGACTGAAATTCTTCATAGATATAATTTTTCAGCAAAAAGGAGCACAGTTGAGCAGACACTACTTTTTCTAATATTTGCGACATAAACGGAAGATTTGAAATGGGCCTGTAATTTGCCAGTTCACAAGGATCTAATTTTGGTTTCTTAATAAGAGGCTTAATAACTGCCAGCTTAAATGGTTTTGGGACGTGACCTAAAGATAACGAGGAGTTAATAATATTGAGAAGCGGTTCTTCTGCAACAGGTAACAACTCTTTCAATAGTTTAGTTGGTACAGGATCTAATAAACATGTTGTTGGTTTAGATGCAGTGATAAGTTTATTTAGCTCATCCTGTCCTATAGTTGTAAAGCACTGCAGTTTTTCTTTGGGTGCGATGAATGAAGCTGGAGTACTAGAAGCTGTAGAATCTACGTTGTGAGATGCATTATATGAATGCTTGGCTAAAGACATTTGTATTTAATCTAGATTCAAATAGAGAGAGTGTTAAATCAAAGTTCTTTTTTGACCCCTTATAATGTGTTATTTTAAAAAAATCCATAAAATTTGGGGGAGGGACACAACAATACATTTCTGCTTAGGTCACCCATTTGGCCACCGTGACGTCCTACATTAATTTCTGTGAGGATATGCATGTACCCACCAGGACCTATTTAATATTTAACAACAACAAACATTGGTTCACTACAAAACTCAAACAGCTTCACTAGGCCAAAGAGGACGCCTACAGGAATGTGGACAAAGCCTTGTACAAACAGGCAAAATACACTCTAAATAGCAAGATAAGTGTAGCAAAGAAAAACTACTCTGGAAAGCTAAAAATAAAAGCTTTCAAGCAATGACCCTACATCAGTATGGAAAGGCCTGAAAGCCATCATCAGCTACAAGACCCCACCCCCAGCACTAAGGCCAATCATCAACTGGCTAAAGACATGAACGAGTTCTATTGCAGGTTTGAAAAGAAAAAGCCTGGTCTGACATGCCAAACCAACTCTGACAGTCTCACAACACAACCATAAACACTCTCCCTCTCCCCTCTACTGTTTCTCAGCCTGTACTCAAGATCTGTGAAGATGATGTGAGATAAGGAAAGCCAAAGGCCCAGATGGTGTCTCTCCAGCCTGCCCCAAAGCCTGTGCTGTCCAGCTATCATCCATCTTCACATTAATCTTCAACAGATCTGAGGCTGTGTAAAGTCCCCCCCTGCTTCAAATGCTTCACCGTCAACCCTGATGCAGTCAACATGGGATTGTTGACTACATTGTTGACTACATCCTTCAACATCTGGACAAACCAGGGACCTATGCAAGGATCCAGTTTGTGGACTTCAGCACCGCTTTCAACACCATCATCCCAGACACCCTTCAGAATAAACTGATTCAGCTCTCTGTACCCATCTCCATCTGTCGGTGGATCAACATCTTCCTGACAGACAGGCAACAGTTAGTGAGGCTGGGAAAATACACATCCAGCACCCGCATGATCAGCACTGGAGCTCCTCAGGGCTGTGTCCTCTCCCCACTGCTCTTCTCCCTGTACACGAATGACTGCACATCTAAAGACCCCTCCGTCAAGCTCCTGAAGTTTGCAGATGACACCACACTGATCGGCCTCATTCAAGACAGTGACGAGTCTGCTTACAGACAGGAAGTTAAGGAGCTGGCTGTCTGGTGCAGTCTTAACAACCTGGAGCTTAACACGCTCAAAACTGTAAAGATGATAGTGGACTTCAGGAGAACCCCCCCTGCTCTCCCCCCTCTCACCATCATGAACAGCACTGTGACTGCAGTGGAGTCATTCAGATTCCTGAGAACCACCATCTCTCAGGACCTGAAGTGAGACAATCACATTGACTCCCTCTGCTGAGCCCTTTTCACGATGGAGTCAATCACACAGAGGTTGTTCTTCAAGGTTCAAGGTTCAAGGTTCTTTATTATTTGTCACATACACAATCATACAGGGTATAATAGGTAGTGAAATGTTAGTCAGGACAGGTCCGCTCAATGGAAAGTGCAAGAAAGAAAAATAAAACATGATAATAAAATAAAAATAACATAAAAGCAATAAAAAACTATGAAACAAAAACACGAGAGAGTATATATATATACAAATATGGTGAGACCATATTTGTACCTATTGAGACCATATCTTCCTTCGTCAACTGAAAAAGTTCAACCTGCCACAGGCGCATATGACACAGTTAAACTGCTGTTATTGAGTCGGTTCTGTTCTCTTCTATAACTGTCTGGTTTGGGTCAGCCAGCAAATCAGATACTATATAAGAAAACGTTTACTACTCCAGAGTAAAGAAACGGGCAGGTAACATCATCACTAACCCCTCTCACCCCGGCCACAACCCTTTTGCAATTCACCCCTCAGGCAGACTCTACAGATCTCTGTGCACTAGGACAGCTAGTCATAAAAACATCGTTTCCCCCCATGCCATCTCCAGCCTAACACAGTTAACAGTTAACTACAGTTAACACAGGAATTATTACCTGTGTTCTGTAATAAAATTCTCGATCTTTAAATATTGCCTCTCTCTCAAGTACTATGTAAATACATATGCATATGTTTCTATACAGCTGTATATAGAGTAATAATGCACAAATCTGTACACAAATATTCTGTTTCAGATTCATACACATTATTATTTACATTTATGCATTTAGCAGACGCTTTTATCCAAAGCGACTTACAATTGCACTCAGGTTATACAATTTCATTAGTATGTGTGTTCCCTGGGAATCGAACCCACAACCTTTTGCGCTGCTGACGCAATGCTCTACCATTGAGCCACACAGGAACAGTTTATTGTTAAGTCTTATTTAAATGTTTTATTCTCATGTCAGATATGTATGTGTGTATGCATGTATGTTCCAAGAGCTTCTTAAAAACCACAACAAATTCCTTGTGTGTTCAAACAAATAAAGCTGATTCTGATTAAAAGGAATCAGAATCATTGTGGCGAGGGGGCGTGGGAAGGCGAAAAGCTGCAACAGTTGAACGGGTGCGGAGACGAGCGGTGATAAGGAGGTTTACAAATTATACAAATTAAGCTCAGATGAGCTTTATTTGTCACATACACAATTATACAGATTATAATGAGGAGTGAAATGTGTTCTCTGCATTTAACCCATCCAAGTGGAGCAGTGGGCAGCCGACATTGCGGTGCCCGGGGAGCAGTTGGGGGTTCGGTGCCTTGCTCAAGGGTCTCACCTCAGTCGTGGACACTTCCTGCTAGATTTGAACCCACAACCTTGGGTTACCTCGGGTTTTAAGTCCAACGCTCTATCCATTAGGCCACGACTGCCCCTGTGGTGAAGTGATTAATGACTAACACCTGTGTCTAATGATTGGGGGAGAGACGAGATAAAAGCAACCCACAGACCTGGGAGAGGGGGAGAGAGAGACGCAAAACCAATAGAGACTGTGTACTGTAGAATAACCGAGAGAAACTGTGAAGGCAGAGAGCCCACAAGATTTTGATTTTGTTTATTTGTTTGTTTATGGTGCTAATAAAAGCCTGTTACTCGCCACCCCTGCCTGCCTCGTCCATCGTCTTATTGAACCTTGTTACACTGGTGCCGAAACCTGGGACGAGGAGGCCGGCAAGTCACTATGCAGTCACTTGCGGCGCCACAAACGTGTCGGATGCAATGGATGCAGACAAAGATATGCAACATTGGTGAAGTTATTTACATATATAAAATTATATTTTTTATTGTAATGTATAATACAACTATATAAGTTACTCATACAAAATATGATATTATTGTATAATTATAATAGAATATAATTATTCAGTTTACATCACTTTCATAATTTAAATAAAAACAGAAAAAATAATCGTGTTTCTCTCCAGACATTTACATTATAAAGAACATATTTGTGTTTTCCCTCATTTGTTCCTCAAATTTGATTTACTTGATCTTAAAAAGGTATTTTCTTACACATTAAACTAAATATTCAACTTGTTTTAGACATCACTGCTACACTGCCTGTGCCCTTACAGTTTTCATATCATGGTTCCCACGTTGAGTCTCAATCAGGATTTTCAGAATGCAGAAATTAATTCATTTTTTCCCCTCTGTGTAGGAACTACATACATACACCTCTGCCTGTGCTGGACCTGTGAAGACCGATGGTACTGGACCACAAACACAGAGCCTATTGACAACTTGCTTAATAAACACCATGGGAAGAAGGACATCCTCGGGAGTGTGCAGCAATGGTCCACATGTCCTCGACTGATCCAAACAGCATGCTCCATTCAGCCACAAACCTTGCAAAGTCACACTTGTGGTGTTCCCGGTCAAAAATGACCGGACTCCGATCAATTGCTTATAAATCTGTCATTTTGCTATATTATCACCAAATATTGGATTTAATCTTTTTGTCAACTTGTTTTCTTTCATTTAGGACTGGTTTTGTGTTTCTATTTGCATCTGATTAATCGTAGGCCTCATTTATCTGAGAGAGTAGGTACCTCGTTTTTTGAGTGAAAAAAGCTTTTTTATGAATAATATTCACAATATGAGTTAAAAAATTATGAACATTTGCACTGTTTATCACACTAGTGTGCTTTAATGTTTAATCAGGAAGTTTGCTTTCAATTTTATTTATTTTGTACAAAATTGCACAAAGTCACACTTGTCAAAAATGGCCGGCCATTGAAAGTGAATGGGGAAGATCACAAAAAGCAGAACCTTTATTTTGAAATGCTTTTATTTTCTGAAAAGGGGCACAAAGTAACACTTATGCTGTTCCCTGTTAAATCTGACCATCGTGACATACAAGAAAGAACACATTACGATTTTTTTACATTATAACATTTCATGGAACAACAAACCAAAACTGTTATATTTCAGTTATATATATCCTGCACACTGACACTGTCAAACAATAGAATGAGACAATATCATGGAACAACAAATCTGACCATTGTGACAGAAAAACAAAAACATTGGCATTGCCATATAGAGAACCACATTATCGAACACCTGGTTGTTGTTTGAACTCATGCAAGTGACTGACACTAGCATTTGTATGTGCCGTGCAACTGGTCATTTTGTGAACTTATTCACATGACTCACAAATAAATTTTGCATGTGCCTTGCAAATGTTTGCCCTGCATTTGCAAATTATGCAAAAATTATGTATCTTTATACAAAGATGACACCAGTGTTGACAAAATATGACACATCCCGCATTGAAGACATAAAATCATGCTTCAACCTGTTTCTGGCAGAGCCTATTGAAAACATAGGCTAATTTGCTCCATGACTAATTTGCAAATGCAGGGCAAACATTTGCAAGGCACATGCAAAATTTATTTGTGAGTCATGTGAATAAGTTCACAAAATGACCAGTTGCACGGCACATACAAATGCTAGTGTCAGTCACTTGCATGAGTTCAAACAACAACCAGGTGTTCGATAATGTGGTTCTCTATATGGCAATGCCAATGTTTTTGTTTTTCTGTCACAATGGTCAGATTTGTTGTTCCATGATATTGTCTCATTCTATTGTGATTTCATTCTACAGCATGATTTCACGATTCAGTTAGGTTCATCAACAATTACCCCATCAGCTTCGGTCAAAAATCTTGGTGTAATCTTCGATGACCAGCTGACCTTCAAAGAGCACATTGCAAAGACTGCTCGATCTTGCAGGTTTGCACTACACAACATCAGAAAGATCAGGCCCTTTCTGACAGAGCATGCTGCACAACTTCTTGTCCAGGCCCTTGTCATTTCTAGACTGGACTACTGCAATGCTCTTCTAGCTGGACTTCCATCAAACACAATCAAACCTCTACAAATGATACAGAATGCAGCAGCACGACTGGTCTTCAACGAGCCCAAGAGAGCCCATGTTACACCTCTCTTTGTCTCCTTGCACTGGCTACCAGTTGCAGCTCGCATCCAGTTCAAGACACTGATGCTTGCATATAGAACAACCACAGGCTCAGCACCCACCTACTTCCACTCACTATTACGAATTTACATCCCCTCCAGAAGTCTGAGATCTGCTAGTGAGCGACGCCTCGTGGTACCATCACAGAGAGGCTCAAAATCACTCTCCAGAACATTCTCTTTCACCGTTCCTGGCCGGTGGAATGATCTTCCCATCCCCATCCGGAATGCTGGATCCCTGTCAATTTTCAAGCAACAACTGAAAACTCATCTCTTTCAACTCTAGTTGACTACATAAAAAAAAAAAAAAAAAATTATTTAACTTTTTCAAAATCTTCATCTTTCTCTCCTTCCCTTGCTAGTTTGTATTTATTTGAACAATGCCTGAGACTTAGTGTTATTGGAACTTCCTCTGTATGTTTGCCTCTTCAAGATTAATCGCTTTATGTACTCCCAATTGTAAGTCGCTTTGGATAAAAGCGTCTGCTAAATGACTAAATGTAAATGTATTGTTTGACAGTGTCAGTGTGCAGGATATATATAACTGAAATATAACAGTTTTGGTTTGTTGTTCCATGAAATGTTATAATGTAAAAAAATCGTAATGTGTTCTTTCTTGTATGTCACGATGGTCAGATTTAACAGGGAACAGCATAAGTGTTACTTTGTGCCCCTTTTCAGAAAATAAAAGCATTTCAAAATAAAGGTTCTGCTTTTTGTGATCTTCCCCATTCACTTTCAATGGCCGGCCATTTTTGACAAGTGTGACTTTGTGCAATTTTGTACAAAACAAATAAAATTGAAAGCAAACTTCCTGATTAAACATTAAAGCACACTAGTGTGATAAACATTGCAAATGTTCATAATTTTTTAACTCATATTGTGAATATTATTCATAAAAAAGCTTTTTTCACTCAAAAAACGAGGTACCTACTCTCAGATAAATGAGGCCTACGATTAATCAGATGCAAATAGAAACACAAAACCAGTCCTAAATGAAAGAAAACAAGTTGACAAAAAGATTGAATCCAATATTTGGTGATAATATAGCATAATGACAGATTTATAAGCAATTGATCGGAGCCCGGTCATTTTTGACCGGGAACACCACAAGTGTGACTTTTTGCAATTTTGTACAAAATAAAAGCATTTAAAAGCAAACCTCCTGATTAAACATTAAAGTACACTAGTGTGAGAAACAGTGCAAATTTTCATAATTTTTAATCTTATATTGTGAAAATTATTCATAAAAAATGCTTTTTTCACTCAAAAAATGAGGTGCCTACTTTCGGATAAATGAGGCTAAAGATTAATCAGATGCAAATAGAAACACAAAACCAGTCCTAAATGAAAGAAAACAAGTTGACAAAAAGAATGAATCCAATATTTAGTGATAATATAGCATAATGACAGATTTATAAGCAGTTGATCAGAGCCCGGTCATTTTTGACCGGGAACACCACAAGTGTTACTAGGTGAAATAAAACCCACAAAAAATTACGAAAATTTTAAAATTATGAGAAGTACTTATACCCTATGTGAACAAAGTCAGTAAGTTTGAGTCCAATGCGATAACGTTAACTAGTATTTTCGGGAAAAATAAAATATTTTTCGGGTCAATTTGACCCGAACACAACCAGAGGGTTAAACAACTCCAGAGAAGAAAACCAGACTTGTCTTGCTTATGGACAGCTAAAGATGGTTCCTCTATCCACTTGTTTTCTTAATCAGCGAGGCCCTGTCAGATTCTTCTACTGTTCCA
The DNA here is from genome assembly GCA_027422435.1 of Schizopygopsis pylzovi. Classification (NCBI taxonomy): domain Eukaryota; kingdom Metazoa; phylum Chordata; class Actinopteri; order Cypriniformes; family Cyprinidae; genus Schizopygopsis; species Schizopygopsis pylzovi. Next base: position 17,698 of record CM049818.1, on the reverse strand, counting down.
CAAAGGGTTTTAATGCCTACAGTGATGAAGGACTTATCACTGTGTTCTTTAAGAGTGAACTTGAGGACACGTGTGGAGGAGAAAGGACATCAAAAACGCAAAAGGCCTGAAACTGGACACGTTAGTCGCTTGTGCAGATTTTGTAAAATGCAACTGAAGCGGGGTTCAAACAGTCCTCACATACACATACATGTGGGCATCTTCACGAGTTGACATGCGGGGGGAGAGGACGCTGGCGTTTGTTGTTCGCCGCTTCTCCACCGCCACTCTCTTCTTTTAAAGAGTTTAAAAATTAATCTACTTAAGGCTTAAGGCTTGCTTTGTACAGACTGTTATCAAACTGAAGGCGGTCTACTTTACTGTTACCTCGCTCGGCTCAACATCGACAGCGTGTTGTCGTTTCGCTTGTCATTGGAAGTAAATACCTGGATTTCATCTGCTGCTACTAAGAGATTTACTCCCTGGTCCACCTCTCAGTTGTCCCGGTTGTGGTGACACACGTAATTCAATGCCATGTCATGGACAATTTATTTTCGTTTGTTGCACTTGACAGTTTTGACAGTTTCTATTTGGCTAATGGCTAACGTTAGCTCCTGCCAAACTCATTTGGTGACTGGTATGAGGCTAAAGTATTCCATCCCGCAGCTGTTAAATTACAACAACCATACTGTAGCTCCAGCGTGCATTGCAGCTATTAAAGGACTTGGACTCCTACGCCGACCGCGTTACATACACAGAAGTTCCCGTCGAAAGTTTGTCTACCATCAGTCTGTCTGCTCTGCCTCGAGGATTAAATCCATCTGGACCGATGTTGCAGGTTTGACACGTCATCAGAGCAACATCGCTCTCGGTGTTGGTAAAATGGGAATCACCGCGAGACGTCAAAATCCTGAGCTGGACTGCATGGGAAATAATGAGAGATCGCTTTTCATCGAGCAGGACATAAAACGTGGAGTGGATTTCAATGTACTACAGCCTCTACAGAGATGCATTACTTCATCAATGCTCAAAATAGAACTGTTTAATGCACAATCTCTCTCAAATAAGTCATCATTAGTACATGACCATATCATGGAAAAGGGTTTGGACCTTATGTGCTTAACAGAGACATGGCACCAGCCAGAGGTCTACTCTACATTAAATGAAGTCTGCCCCCCCGGTTACAGCTACCTAGAGAAAGCCCGCACTACTGGTCGTGGGGGTGGCCTAGCTATAATATATAGACAGAAAGTAGAGCTATATCCCCTCCCTTTGCCAATACTGTCCTCGTTTGAATGCTTTGCATTTAAATGTAAACCTCCTTTTCCTATGACAATACTTCTCATTTACCGGCCCCCTAAACTGAACTCCATGTTCATCTCTGAAATTCATGACCTTCTTACAACACTCTGCTCTACCACTGGTAATATTTTAATACTTGGAGATTTTAATATTCATATAGATACTCCCTCCTGCAACTTTGCGGCTGAGTTTTTGCAATTATTGGACTGTCTTGATCTCCAACAACATATTGATGTGCCCACACATTCTAGAGGACACACATTGGATTTGGTTATTTCAAACTTTGCCCCCATTTGTAACCTTCTGGTGTATGACCTGGGTGTGTCTGACCATAAGGTAATTTCAATGGAGTTGCCACTCCCTTGTTCCTTAATCAAAGTGAAGCGTCAAATGTGTTTCAGAAATTTGAAGAAGATAAATCTAGTCTCCTTAGCAATAGATCTTCAGCAGCTCTCCTCTGCTGATTTCTCTTCAGTTACTGAGTCAGTTGACTTTTACAATAGATCTTTGAGCAGTCTCTTAGACATCCATGCGCCGGTCAAAACTAGAACTGTCACCTTCTCCCGTTCAGCCCCATGGTTTACCTGTGAGCTGCGAAAGATGAAGGAAGCCGGACGAGTCCTTGAGCGGCGTCTAAAGGTCACAGGACTCACTGTTCACAGGCAGGCCTACAGAGAGCATCAGAAGGCTTATGCAAAATCCCTGAGAGATGCTAGGTCACGATTCTATTCTGGTATCATTAACAATAACTCTGGAAACTCAAAGCAGCTATTCTCTACTATACATCACTTACTGAAACCGCAAGCTCACCCTCACTTAGAAGCTACAAAGGAGAGATGCGACACCTTTATTGTGTTTTTCAGAAAAAAAGTAGATAACATTCGCTCTTTTCTGTCTAGCTCCTCTGCTCTACCTGTTTTGACTGCTGATTTACAGCCTGAGACTCCCCAGCCTCTCCGCTGTTTTTCTGACATCTCACAGCAAGAGGTTGAGGACAAAATCAGAAAGATGAAACCATCAACCTGTAACCTGGACCCTTTTCCTACAGCCTTGGTGAAATCTAACCTCTGCGCCATAAGTCCCCTGATTACTAAGGTTATCAATCACTCCCTCCAGGCTGGTCATGTGCCACCTGAACTGAAAACTGCTGTCATCAGACCACATCTTAAAAAACCTACATTAGATCCAGAAGTCCTTGCCAACTACAGGCCAATCTCTAACCTTCCATTTCTTTCTAAAGTGTTAGAGAAAATAGTTGCTGCACAACTTCAGACCCACTTAAAACAAAATAATTTGTTTGAGAAATTCCAGTCTAGTTTCCGCTCTGGCCACAGCACTGAAACAGCTCTGGTGAGGGTAACAAACGATCTGCTGATGGCAGCAGACGCTGGCTCTCCATCTCTTCTCATCCTTCTGGATTTGACTGCAGCATTTGACACTGTGGACCACAGCATTCTTCTGTATCGTTTACGGCACACCATCAATCTCTCTGGCTCTGTTTACAACTGGTTTTCATCCTACCTTACTGGGAGAATGGAATATGTTGCCTTGGGAGAGGCTAAATCCGTGACACACAATGTCACCTGTGGTGTCCCTCAAGGCTCAGTGCTTGGCCCTATTTTGTTTATATTATACATGCTTCCTCTCGGTTATGTCATCAGCCGGCATGGAATATCATTTCATTGTTATGCTGACGACACTCAACTTTACCTAAAGATCAACTCATCCACTTCTGCTGCCCTGTCATCTTCCACCATGACTACCTGTCTGGAGGAGGTAGAGGCCTGGATGAGCCAAAATTTTCTGCAGTTGAATGGCTCAAAGACTGAGGCTATTCTAGTAGGCACCCCTCACCAGATCCAGACATCTGTTATTTCCAGTGTTACCTTTTCTGGCCAAAATATTCCACTCTCAACATCAGTTACAAATTTGGGTGTTAAAATGGACTCTCATCTCACATTTGAGACTCATGTTAAACAACTGTGCAAGACTTCCTTCTTCCATCTTAGGAATATTGCTAGACTTCGTCCTATGCTTACTATAGCAGATGCAGAAAAGCTTGTTCATGCATTTGTCTCCTCCAGGCTGGACTACTGTAATGCGCTCCTCATCGGGATCCCTGGCAAAAACCTACAGAAATTGCAATACATCCAGAATAGTGCTGCAAGTCTCCTGATGAGGGTGCGCAAATATGATCATATCACACCCATCCTCAAATCACTACACTGGCTTCCTGTTTCATTCAGAATTGTTTACAAGGTCTCTCTCCTTACCCATCAGTGCATCCATGGCAATGCCCCATCTTATCTTAAGGAACTTCTTACCCCACAATCTTCAAATCGTACGCTCCGTTCTGCTTCATCATATCTATTAAAAACCCCTAGGACTAAGCTTCGCACTATGGGAGATCGAGCTTTCTGCTCATCTGCTCCGAATTTGTGGAATGCTCTGCCTGTTCATTTACGGACTCCACAACCTGTCAATGCTTTTAAACGTGGCCTCAAAACTTACCTTTTTAGCAAAGCCTTTGAATAAGTCTATTGTTGGTGTTGTGGTTTTATTTAATTAAGATTTTGTTTCTTATTTTACATTTCTTATTGTTTTAATCTGTAGCACTTTGGGATTCTGTGTGAATATAAAGTGCGTTACAAATAAAATTATTATTATTATTATTATTATTATGTGTCATACACATACATACACATGTGTAGTCCTCACACAGGCTTTCCTCGCGTAGCAGGGAAATATGTTCATTGCCATGTTAGTCTTTTTCATTTACCAACCTCAGAACATGCAGAAAGATGACCTGGACAGAGTTTAAAGAGTCTGCATTTTACAAGATGGAAAGACAGAAATGGCTGGCAGAAAAAAATATATATATTTGTAATATTTTACCCCTTAGAAATATTTAACTGATGTATATACTGTATAGTTTGATTTGTTTATTTTTCAGTGTGAGATTGTAATATGTATATATTGTCAGAAATTTATTTTTCCTTATATTTTATTATTTTGGATCAATATTTACTAATCTTGTTTGTAAATATCAACATTTTGTATTTACTAAAACGAGCATTTAATAAAAGCAACTGAAATGTACAAATTGCTTCATGAGTGCCGTGTTCTACTTTATAGGACTTATATTTTACAGTTTCTATGGTTTCGGAAGCACTACTTAATTGGTCATATAACTTAAGTGTGTCTTCTATTATTCCATCACTCTATCAATTGTTTATATAATTGTTATTTATTACTAATTTGAGTTCAATTTAAATGCCTCTCATTTACATTTCAAAAGACATGTAATATAACCATTCATGCTTTTAATATAACCATGGAATGTTATATTAATATTATTTTACTGTTTATTTTATTATTAATAATATATTCATAATACTTTGGAGTATAAGTCATGTGTATATACTGTAATTTTGATTGATTGATTTTTCAGTGTGATATTGTACTATATATAGTCACAATTATTTTTTATTTCTACTGTTTTAATTTGGATCTTAAAAAGTGCTTATAGCATTTAATAAAAACAACAGAAAATGACAAATTGATTAATTAATTATTATTTGTGTTATATGGTATTTTTCATAGGACAAATACTTGATAATATCTATGGTTTTGGAAACACTTAATTGAACATTTAACTTAAGTGTGACTTAAATTATCCCATAACTCAATCAATGGTCATGTAGTACTTTAATATTACTTAGTTTAACTTCAATTTAAATGCCTTTTTTTCATTTCAAAAGCCATTTAGTAGAGACCATTATTATAATATTCATGTTTTCATATAACCATGTCATGTATATTATTTTACTTTATTTACTTGAATACTAATATTTTATTCATAATACTTTGCCTTGTAATAATACTAATCATAATACTATATACATAATATATCATACAATACATAATACTATTCATTTATTCATAATACTTTGCCTTTTTGAAATCCAAAAAGGCAAGACACACATTTCAAATACTTTGCAGCTGTAATGTATTGTTATATTTTACAATTTTGTTTTATAAAAAGCACAAAGCTGTGTGAAATAGTGGTTTCATTCGAACCCACGATCCAAGTAAATGCATGAAAAAATCGGATTGGCTGTGACAACACTTCCGCTCTTTGGTCAGCTGTTGAAATGCTTCAATCTGATTAGCTTTCACTGAGTTCCAACTATCCACGGCTGGCCCCGGCGAGCTAGGCGTGTCTTAAACGAGCCTAAAGACATAAAAGAACCGCGAGAGTGATTCCAAAGCAAGTCTGCTATAGCCGCTCTCACGGCAATTTGATCTCAAACACCAATCGGTCTGCGCAGCACTGCTTCAAGCCCAACACACCTGAAGTTTTTAGAAGGCAACTGATGCAGACGGAGGATTTTGTGGTTAAAGTTTGTACTCTTTTTTTTCCACACGCATTAAACAACTTAACATACTTTTAGTCTAATTTAAAGGAAGAATACCCTCGACTGAAAGCTCAATTAGTTAACTAGCTTGAAACTTTTGTCCAAAATGAGTCAAGAACAGAAAACAATCTCAGATCTGGAGGAAAAACTAAATGAAGTAAAGGAAGAAAACGAAAACCAACAGGAAACAATCTCAGATCTGGAGGAAAAACTAAATGAAGTAAAGGAAGAAAACGAAAACCAACAGCAAACAATCTCAGATCTGGAGGAAAAACGTCCCAGGTTACGTATGTAACCCTGGTTCCCCGAGGGAACGAGACGCTGCGTCGAAACGCTAGGGGAACGCCATCAGCGTTGTCCAGCTCTGAATCATATGTGTAATCAGTCAAAATTGACGGCCAGACGTCAGGTGCGGTGACGTCATGACCAGGATGCTTAAAAGCACGTGATGTGCAGCCGGCGCCAGCTTCCAGGAATGAAGCATAGCTCTAGTAGGGATGCCGGAAGTATGGCCCTGCGACGCAGCGTCTCGTTCCCTCGGGGAACCAGGGTTACATACGTAACCTGGGACGTTCCCCTCCGGGAACATCGAGCTGCGTCGAAACGCTAGGGGAACGAGATATCCACACCGCCATACTTGCAAATCCCTGCTTAGTGTGTGGAATGCACAGCTATGACAAGGGAAAAGACAAGCCAGGGGTGGCTCGCAGAGCCAGGTCATAGAACTTGGAAAGTTAGGGGCGTAGACCACCCACCAGCGTCACAGATGTCCTGCACAGGTACACCTGCCAGAAGGCCATACCTTAAGTAGAGTGAGCCTTGATTCCCAAAGGCGAGGGGAGATCAGAGGACTCGAGGTCATAGGAGAGCACCACTACTTAGCATAAGCACCCTGGCCTCCACCGGAGGAAACGTATAAAGAGAGTTTTGCCTACTGAAAGGCCACCAAGAGGGGCGTGGTAGGTGCTATAGCCGCCACGTAGCCCTTCAGGGTGGAGTGGGCTAACTCTGCGGAGAAACGGGCCTGCGAGAACTCCAGCACTGTCCCAGCAGGCAGTTAACTGGATCAAGCTGGCGGTCTCCGCACCCGGAGTCTCAACTTCAGGGCGTACATTTTCCTTATTGAGGGAGCTCTAGATTGGAGGATGGTCTCAGCAACTTCAGTTGAGAGACCAGAGGCTATGAGTTGTGCCCCCTCGGGAGCCACACCCATAGTTTCCACAACTCCGAGCGGGGGTGAAAGATCATGCCCGCTGCCAGTGAGAGGAGATCCCTCCTGACGGGAATCCCCCATGGAGAGCCGTCGAGGAGAGAAATCGGGTCAGAGAACTATACTCGGCCCGGCCAGAACAGGGTTTTTCAATAGAAGGACCCTGTCCATGCGCACTCTCTCTAGAACTTCCCTGCCACGAAGGGAAGAACCTGATATTAATACGCTTTGCCCCCAAAGCACATTTCAGGAACTTCCTGTGATGGGGAAGGAGTATGCATCTTTAGATCGCTCGTGACCACCAGTCCTCGGATCTGGTGTGAGACACGTGCTTGAAGAGAGCTTTCTGAACTTCAGTCGTGTGACTGAGCGGTTCAGTTAGCTTAGATCTAAGACGGACGCAACCCCTTTCCCCGGAACAATGAAGTACGGCTGCAGAACCCGGACTCTTGTCTAGAGCAGGGACCACCTCGATGGTCTCCTCCCTCAGGAAAGTGCTCACTTCTTGTTCCATTACCAGGGCCTGCCCATCGAGACACATTTGGCAGTAGTTTTCATGCTTCCGAATAGTCTACTAAGGGAACCAGTCTCTTGAGACTGGCCTCTGGTGTACTTAGAGCGGCTAGCTCGGTGCCCTGGAACGGAGGACCGGCAGGGGACGGCCGCTCTAGCTGCTCTAGAGACCCCCGAAGGGGTGGCGAGCCTCCCAGCTCCGCTACATTTCTGGGCGGAAGAGACTGAGAGAAACGCTCGCTGGAGACCGCTGCGCCCTGGAACACTGGCAGGGTTAGCAGACTGATCTCCTGAGGGCACTGAGGAGAGACGGGCACCGTGTAATGCGGTGTACACCGCTCTTCCCCAGAGGGGCCTGCCCTCACCAGTCCTGGGCCTTGGCATCAGGACTGCCTCAGAAGCCTTCTATTGGAAATGACGGTCCTCAGACCCGCGTCATCTCTAAGGAAGACTAGGAACCAAAGTCTGCTCAGGCAGATCCCAATGAGACACGCTTGGCAGGGGCTCCCAAGCCGCCGGGTGGCCTACTAAGGGAACCAGCCTCTCAAGACTGGCCTCTGGTGTACTTAGAGCGGCTAGCTCGGTGCCCTGGAACGGAGGCCGGCAGGGGACTGCCGATCTAGCTGCTCTAGAGACCCCCGAAGGGGTGGCGAGCCTCCCAGCTCCGCTACATTTCTGGGCGGAAGAGACTGAGAGAAACGCTCGCTGGAGACCGCTGCGCCCTGGAACACTGGCAGGGTTAGCAGACTGATCTCCTGAGGGCACTGAGGAGAGACGGGCACCGTGTAATGCGGTGTACATCGCTCTTCCCCAGAGGGGCCTGCCCTCACCAGTCCTGGGCCTTGGCATCAGGACTGCCTCAGAAGCCTCCTATTGGAAATGACGGTCCTCAGACCTACGTAATCTCTAAGGAAGACTAGGAACCAGAGTTTGCTCAGGCAGATCCCAATAAGACACGCGTGGCAAGGGCTCCCACACCACCAGGTGACTTACTAAGGGAACCAGTCTCTTGAGACTGGCCTCTGGTGTACTTAGAGCGGCTAGCTCGGTGCCCTGGAACGGAGGACCGGCAGGGGACGGCCGATCTAGCTGCTCTAGAGACCCCCGAAGGGGTGGCGAGCCTCCCATCTCCGCTACATTTCTGGGCGGAAGAGACTGAGAGAAGCGCTCGCTGGAGACCGCTGTGCCCTAGAACACTGGCAGGGTTAGCAGACTGATCTCCTGAGGGCACTGAGGAGAGACGGGCACCGTGTAATGCGGTGTACACCGCTTTTCCCCAGAGGGGCTGGCCCTCAAGGCCCTGGACCATTGGCATCAGGGCGTTCTGGCCGAAGACTATCGATCCGCAGATCCATCTTCAGCCCGGGCGCGTCACTCTGACTCCGATTCTGGCGAGTACGAGAAGTGACATACCCCGAATAAGGAGCTGGAACACAATTGGGGCTGCTCCGCCCAGCAGCCCAAGCTGACCACCTCAACCTCCTTGGAGGAAGAGAGGTAAACATTGTGCTCTCACTTGAGAAGTATCCCAAGAGGCTCCTGTATGTCATATGCAATATATAATTGTATATATTTCTCTACAATATATATATATATATATATATGTATAAATATATATCTAACTTTCATAGTCGGATAAAATGCATAGTTAATTATTCAAAATTAAATGCAGTCAAACACCCAGACAAGTAAACACGGTCTGAAAGTGCATAAATGAACCGAGGATCACCATCATGCGCGCGTTGCCTTGGCAACACGCGAGCCGCTCGGAACAAAACAAATAAATCTTCTTGGAGAGAAACTGCTGCAGATTAGCGCACTCTCACTCAAGGGGGAAGAAATACAGCTTAGGCTTCCGCCCCGAGAGAGCGCTAGACCTGGGGAATACAGGTGGAAATAGGGCGAACCCGTCTCCAACCCGTCCGCCAGATCTATGTGCGATCCCCGTGATCTCACTCACCGCGGTGCCTCAGCAGCAGCGGGACCGCGAGATCATAGGCGCGGACACACTCCTCGGAGCGTGCCCAGCGGGAGCACAATGCATTGCAGCGGACGCTGGATCTGATGGGAAAAGAAGATAGGGGATCACCCGTCTTAATCTTTCCATCTAATCCATCTGCGAGCACAGCCACTGCTCCGCCTCAGCGGCAGCGTGGCAGGTGCTGCGAGGACGCAGGTGAAAACTCCCTCCTCAAAGAGAGTTTTCGCCTCCAGCCAGAGAGGAACACACAGTCTGTAACGTGATCTACTTTCGCCCTAATTGGCCTTGATATGTCTGCTTCTAGTCTTTCTTTGCCTATCTTTTTAAGAATAAACTTTCTTATTTCCTATCTTGATAGTAACAGACTCACAGAACACATTCGACTGACACACACAGAGAGCTTTGCTGAATGACAAAAAACCTGGCGCCGGCTGCACATCACGTGCTTTTAAGCATCCTGGTCATGACGTCACCGCACCTGACGTCTGGCCGTCAATTTTGACTGATTACACATATGATTCAGAGCTGGACAACGCTGATGGCGTTCCCCTAGCGTTTCGACGCAGCTCAATGTTCCCGGAGGGGAACTAAATGAAGTAAAGGAAGAAAACGAAAATCAACAGCAAACAATCTCAGATCTGGAGGAAAAACTAAATGAAAATCAACAGCAAACAATCTCAGATCTGGAGGAAAAACTAAATGAAGTAAAGGAAGAAAACGAAAATCAACAGCAAACAATCTCAGATCTGGAGGAAAAACTAAATGAAGTAAAGGAAGAAAACGAAAATCAACAGCAAACAATCTCAGATCTGGAGGAAAAACTAAATGAAGTAAAGGAAGAAAACGAAAATCGACAGCAAACAATCTCAGATCTGGAGGAAAAACTAAATGAAGTAAAGGAAGAAAACGAAAATCAACAGCAAACAATCTCAGATCTGGAGGAAAAACTAAATGAAGTAAAGGAAGAAAACGAAAACCAACAGCAAACAATCTCAGATCTGGAGGAAAACTAAAGAAAGTAAAGGAAGAAAACGAAAATCAACAGCAAACAATCTCAGATCTGGAGGAAAAACTAAATGAAAATCAACAGCAAACAATATCAGATCTGGAGGAAAAACTAAAGAAAGTAAAGGCCAATCGTACGAAAATAATCTCAGAACTGAAAGAATATCTAAATGAAGTAAATGAAGAAAAAGAAAATCAACAGCAAACAATCTCAGATCTGGAGGAAAAACTAAATGAAGTAAAAGAGGCTGAGAAGGAGGAATAAGAGAATCTGAAAGCGCGTGTGATTGATATCTGCTGTAGTGTGGCTCCGGAGGCTGCACATGACTTTACCGACCATATTGACATTGTTCATCACGTCGGGAAGAAAAGCGAAGGGAAAAATCAACCGGTCATCATGAGCTTTACGGAGAGATCAACCAAGGAGTTTCTGTTGACAACTTCTAACAGTTCCGAATATCATCATTCCAGTCCTTTACGGTTTAAAGACGTCCTAACAGCAGAAGACATTGACACGCGCAACAGGCTTTGGCCTCAAATTGAAGCTGCACGCAAAAAAGGGAAAAAGGCATTTTTTATTGGTGCCAAAGCTATAATCAACGGCAAAGAAATCAGTGAATAGACTCAAATTGATGCTGATGTCTCAGGTTTATTGAGATAAATAGAGATGAAAGGATGTCCTTTAAAATCAAAGGTCAAATGTAATAATAAGTGGATCAATGACTTACCCTAGTAGTACTCCTGATTTGTGTATTCTGGATAGTATTTTATTTTTTAGGTTTATGACTGTTTCTTTTACGTCCAGATGAAGGATGTTATGTAATATCATGACACTCGTTTATAAAGGTTAATACCATAAATGTTATTCTTTGGTAGGTGAAAGCACTTGGTTTATGTATTTTTCAAGAGAACGTCTTAATTCGTTCAGTGTGAAGGGTATTCGTGACTTGTTGAGGACAAACGGAGTTGTTTTGTTTTGGGCTGATTTAATTTTTTTGCAGGAAACTCATGCAGTAATGTCTGATTTTACTTTTTGGAAAAATCAATGGGATAGTGATAAATTATTGGTATATCGGAGTAATGATTCAGCAGAAATTGCATTTTTTAAAGGAAACTATATTTTTTTGTATTATTATTATTATTCCATTGTTGTTTAGTCTTATGACTTTGTGTTTTAAGGGATGTTTGTCTTCATGAATAAGAGATAAGAGGGAATGGGAACTCAAGGTTTATATGCATTGAAAAACAAGTGTGGTCTTTTACTTAATAAACCACTTTTTAAATAAAACAATTAAAATGTGATTACAATACAAACAAGTCATATAGACAGAAAAAAAGAATACTCTCCTCAACAGGAGGAGTTATCATTTCCATCTGTTGTTTGTTTATCTACTTTAGAGCTGGTGTTATCACTCTTCTATAATCCAACCCTTTAAAAGGTTTTCTAAATGAAACAGACATGCGCCTAATGCATCACGCAGTGGTGGACAAAGTACACAGATCAAGTACTTGAGTAAAAATACAGATACGTATACTAAAATATTACTCCATTAAAAGTAAAAGTACTGCTTTTTCAATTTTACTCGAGTGAAAGTACAAAAGTACTCAATTTTTTATGTACTTAAGTAAAAAAGTACTGATAGACAGATTTATTTTGCAATTTTATATAGACTACTTTATTTCATTTTATATTAGCACATATTTTTATAATCATACTGCCCAAAATAACCACTATATAGAGTCAAGATATATATTTTGTTGATATGGACTACATTGATGAGAGTGATGTAGTAATGTTCACTGTGAAGCTTACACTGCCATGTACCTGAGAGAAAACAGATTTCACCATCTAATCTTCACCAGTAAGAAAAAAGTGTTTTAGAACGTGTTGTTTTGCAGAACGTCAGTTATATATGACATTAGAATTAGGCCTGAAATTAGGAAGAACATTTTAAGGAAAATCTAATGATATTTTCATAAGGATTTTTTTTTCTTCTCAAACCTTGTCTGTGGTGTAAAAACACCCCTGGCCCAATGCCCCCAGAGGGCATCACTTCCCACTCTGATAATTACTGTAGTTACTATGTTCTGAACATCACATCCTTTCTTTTTCCCTCAGATGGAATCTATCTAGGTGGCTGAATAAAGATATTTGGACTTTATATCAAAAAAATTCCTCAACTTAGCACCAGCAAGCTTGTTAGCTAGACAGTTAGCATCAGCTAACAATATTTACTTATTTTCAGTATGGTTATGAATAAACATTCATATCTGTCTACTCGGCTAGTTGATCTAAACAATATAAAAATGTATACTGTTGATAAACAATATAAAAACAGACGTCACATAGGTCTAAATGCGTAGCATTTTAATAAAACTGCTAACGTTACAGCAGCGGGGAATATGAACGTGCATGAGTTATTTTATTTAATCGGTGTTATTTTAATGTTTTGTTTTTTGACCTAAAACATAACGTTAGAGACACTGATGTTGATCTGTCTGCATTCAAGCATTTCAGTGGTCTTAAATAGATCACCCTTTACAGCAGATTTAGTTCACAAACAACTGACAGTTTTGACCTAAATATTATTTTCAGTTACAATAATTCATCCTAAAATTCGACATTAGTAACGTACTTTTCACAGCATCAGTAGCGCGCGCTCACGAGATCTCCCGGTTCTTTACTTGTGAGTTCAGTTCACTGAAGAAGACTCGCTCTAAACGGATCATTTGAATCAGTGAGTTTTCGACTCGAGAACAACTGCGTTTGTTGCGATTTGCGAACCGATTGAACAGGTTCATTGAAAAGAATCAGTTTGTTCATGAATCAGACACCGCTTCTGCGTCTCGGAGCACGTGATGTATCACGTGAGTAACGATATGTTTTATGAAATGTAGTGAAGTAAAAAGTACGATCTTATGCGTTGGAATGTAGTGAAGTAAAAGTAAAAGTTACTCAAAATAAAACTACTCCAGTAAAGTACAGATACTTGAAAAATGTACTTAAGTACAGTAACGAAGTAGTTGTACTTCGTTACTGACCACCACTGGCATCACGTCACAGGTGAGCTGCCAGGAGACTTCTGTAACACAAGGTACCTGCTACAGGAATTCAAGTATGATTGTTTAATAAATTAATAAATAAATAAATATGCATTTGTCATCTGAAAAATCTGAAAGATTTGTGAGGAACTGCATCACTTTAGGGCTTCTTACTGTATTATCATCATAAAAAATACACAAATGTAACATTGCATTAACAAATAAAATAGACAAGAGTAATTAATAAATACTGTGAATGGATGCAGAAATAAAGTGCCTAAGATACAAGAGATTAACCTGGATGTTGCTTTGGTACAGATTTTTTTTTTTTTTTTTTTACAAAAAGATAAACTATTGTTGATCTGAAACTAATAAGGTGAAGAACCTGATTCAATAAAAAAAGGTTATTTTATATTAACTTACATCAGCTTTACAATATTTAATGCAGATTAGAAAGCCATACACTGATGACATACACTCTCCTGAATGAGGGTTGGGTTGGTGATATGCAAGTTCAAGGCTTAATGTCGCAGTGTTGCGCAATAAGTGCAGTGTTGAATTTCTTGTTCTGACTCTTATGTTCATCATCGGTTGAGTCGAGTTTCATTATTTCCCAGATTCCTCAGGTAAGATCAACACTGCCCTCTGATGGAAAACCTGACCCAATTTAATCAGACACAGCGCTTGAATATCATCAGATTTCACTGAAAATAGATACCTTCGCATTTGGCCTTCAGCACCATCACATAAATGAACTCTGTTGTATTTACACACAATGTGCATCATATTTGCAGATACCAAACAGTAGATTGGTTTAATATGACGTGCTCCAGTGTAAATGTGCATTTGCAAACAGATCGATCAAAACTCTTGATTGGTTACATAGTTTAGTTAGGAACCAACTAGTATAACCATAGCTGGGACTAGAGAATCACTTTAACCAAGATTAGACAACGGCCCAATTCCTGTAAAATCACAGTAAGCACTGTATTCAATGAAGAACTTACTGCCTGATCACCGAAGTGTGTCCTGTAGAGCTGCAGGTGTTTATACGGTAATACATACATTCCCAGATGTATTTACATCAGCCATGCTTTGACCCTCTAATATGAATGCATACATTTATGGAAAGGTACTACAGTAACGACATGAGTAACGTAATACCAGAATGTAAAAGAATAAGATAAATACTTATTTTGTAATTTTCTTGAGCTCTGCAGAAATCCTCTAAATAATGGTCAAGGTTAGGGTGGTCAGCTAAAATGGGCCACGTTTTGGTAAATGACTTATAATAACATCAAATATGATATGCATCAGGTCTAATTATATTCTTATAAATTAGCATGGGTCTCTTAAATATATGCATTTTAAATGTGAAAAAGTATAAAGGTTTTAATATTGTGAGAGTTAGAGTATCAGCAGGTGCCTTCTTGAGCCACGGCACAACATTCAGGTAAAATGGGCCAGGTGTTCAGTTAAAATGTGTTAATATAAAACTAAAACAACACCGGTCATTTCAGCTTAAATTATTTTATGTTTGACAGTACATTGAAATGATTGTCTTCAGTGTGCCATAGCAACACCATAACTGTATTTCATTAAATAGAAAGTCGAATTAATGTTTCATTAAACAATGCAATTAAATATGAACTGATCATGTTGTATAGGTGTGTGTTTCTGTGCATTGATATATTTGGTGTGCATGTGTATGCTTGTATTTTTTTAAAGACTGTTAAGAGTTTGTATGGATACATATCTTGGCCTATAAACCTATTTTCACCCTTTATTTCTATGTGAAACTGTGTGTGTGTGTATGCAGCACATTTTAGCTGAAAATTGTGGTCTTAACCAGGCATTTCGACCTAAAAGGAGTTTTTTTTTTGAAAGAGCATATGAAAACATTGTTCATAAACCTTTACTTTGTTGGTAAGCTTACTTCAAATTGCTTCAGTACCCTTATTAGTGATGAATGACATTTACTATGTTAGGCTTAATTACCTTACAATTTCTCTGACGAGCTTCATGTAAAACTCTGCCCAGCCCGCCTTAAAAAACGCAGACCAATAAAAATCATTGTTACATGTCAACAAGTGTTGAAGCAACAATGCAAGATCAGTTATTGTGATTGTCTGGAATTTTCTTTTAAGAGATATGATGCCACAACCTTATTTGGCCCATTTTAGCTAACTTCGCCCTATATAAATATAAAACAGCATAGACAGGCAATACAAGGGCTTCTGCAAGTTTTAAGAGGGTACATTAAAGACTTTTCTAAAACCAACTAAAGATAATTTAAGGGGGGGAAATCAATGAAAAAACAATACAGCAATATTGTTATATACGTATAATGTAGGGAGCGCATGAAGAGTTGTATTTAACAACATTTCAAAGTAAAAATACAACCTGACTTAACTTACTTTTTTATTAATTTAGTACTTTTTAATAAATGTTCAAGTATGTTAAGGCTTGAATACCTCTTGTTCAACCATTTGAATGTGGAAATGACATTTACCTTGATCAGACCCATTGCATATCTATATACCTCTAGTGGTTCTCAAACCTGTTCTGGGGACCCCTCACCACTGCACATCTATTCACATCAGCTCATTAGTAGAGCTCTGAAGGGCACTTCGGAGTAAAAACAAGCATGGCCGCCATATTGAAGGGTCGTTCCAAACCCAGGTGCTCAAAACTAGCCACTTCAAAGGGCCCTTCGGAATGAAGGATTTCAAAGGGTACAACTAATAGACGCGTCGGGCTCTCATGATCCTTTGCATGATGACAGCGCCTCCGTGTGGCCACGGGATGATGACGCAGAAGGGCACTTCAAGAAACAGTTGTTGGGTCCCCTACACCCTTCAACTCTTCGAAGCTCTCACTCCAAAGGGTGACCCCTCTAAAGGGATTACGGCATATGGATGAGCCCTTCCGAATGGAACGAAGAGTTAAATTGGGCGAGTCTGTCTGATGAGGGAGTCATACAAAACATGCAGTGGAAAACATCCCCAGAACAGCTTTGAGCACTACTGCTCTATAACCCTGCTGTTTCTCCTGAATAGTGCTTGAACAACTCTAAAAATGCACGTTTTTGTATGCTGCTTTCCTCTTTTGACATTGCAGTTCATTGGCTTTTCTCTTTCTCTCTTTGTCCAGGTGTCTTGATCTTGCAGATTTAGCTGCATTCGGTAATCTTTTGATAAAGGCACATTAAAATTCCACCTGATACCCGGACATGAGCCCTATTCGGATGGTAATTGTTTCATAACGTACTTATAAAATGCTGTTCTGTAATAGCTTTTGTCCTAAATGTGGTCCTAACTGAAATTACAATGGACCGTTGCCAGTCCATGTGACTAAACAAGGACTTTTTTGCTAAAGCTCCAAAGCTCATTGTAAGATCCAGAGATGAAACCATGTAAAAATTTGTCAGGCCGTTGATTCATGGGACAGAAAGCCAACTCGTCTTTGGCTTTAAGATGAAGTAGACTGCCAAACTGCTGGGTTATTGTATCACCTATACCAAGAAATATAAAAATAAGGAAAAAAATAGTTACAAAATTAATATAAACCAAATTATAAATTACACCTTTTTTGAAATACTCTACTCTTGCTGACTTAATCCTAAAACCTTTCAACAAATGTGGCTTAGCAAACACAAAATACTCTAAAAGTATAAGTATAAAATACCATCTAAAAGAGCCGTCCTGGCAACTGCTTGTTCTCAAGAAGCATCTCCATAAGATGTGTCACATACTTCTGAAACATGTTTGGGTTTGAGTTAAACACGACGTGTATCTGACCAAAGGGTACTTGAGTGGGCTCCTTTCCTGCACTTTCTGAACAATGTTTTAAAGGCAAGTCATGCAAGAATAAGTTCTCCTACTCTGCTGCTTCTGCGCTGAAGAAGAAGAATACAATGTCTTTAGGACTATAAACACTACATTAAAGGGATAGTTCACCCAAAAATGAAAATTCTATCATTTACTCACCCTCAGGTTGTTCCAAACCTATATAAATGTCTTTGATCTACTGAACACAAAGGACGATATTTCGAAC
This sequence comes from Schizopygopsis pylzovi, assembly GCA_027422435.1. Classification (NCBI taxonomy): domain Eukaryota; kingdom Metazoa; phylum Chordata; class Actinopteri; order Cypriniformes; family Cyprinidae; genus Schizopygopsis; species Schizopygopsis pylzovi. The sequence continues at coordinate 192 of CM049818.1, read as the reverse complement.
CAAACTGATCTCATCCCCCATGCACTGACGACTATAGTCGGGAAAATAAATACTATGGAAGTCAATGGGGGATGAGATCTATGTGTTACTGACATTCTTCTAAATGTCTTCCTGATGAATAAGTGTTTATATCCTAGCTATAACCTTTTATCCCAGTACTTGTATTATTTGAGTGATTGTAACAGAAAAAAT
>CM049817.1:57159619-57216757 GCA_027422435.1 Schizopygopsis pylzovi | reverse complement strand
ACCCTAACCCTAACCCTAACCCTAAAACCCTAACCCTCTAAGCCCCACAGAACCCAAAATGCCCCCAGTGCTCCCTGGGCACACTGCCAGTGACAGGGACAGGGTGCCTGAGACGGGACCCACCCCTAAACCTAACAACCCCACCCGTTTCTCCATCGGAACCATATATGGTAACTCACTCGCGTCAAATGGGCCAAAACTCAACGCGGGCTCCTTTTCAAACGGAACGAGATAGAGACACTGGGGTCGCTTGGGTTGCGATCCTGGCACCCCACGTAACAAAGGCACCGCTTTTCAGCTCTCTGGCTGCAGGGGAAAAGGTAAGTGCAGTGCCGTAACCCGCCACACGGTGGCGCTAGGGAGACGAAACCACGAGAAAGCGGCGGCCCGTCTCCTCATTGATACTTGGACCGACTTTCATCTCCGTGGGCCCTACAGGGACGCAGATATAAGCAGAGAGAGTCTGGGGGGGCTCAGAAACAGGGGGCTCAAATTCGTAATTTGCCCATATACCCTAACCCTAACCCTAACCCTAAAGTATTATAAATATATTTCTTGCCCCAGATTAAAAACCATACTGTACAAAAACAACACCATCACTAAACCTAACCATTGGTACCCCCAGAGAAAAAAACAACTCTGCAGAACACTAAAATCTTAAAATATAGCCCTATAAAAATATTATAAATATATTTCTTGCCCTAGATTAAAAAAACATACTGTACAGAAACTACACCAACACTAAACCTAACCATTGGTAACCCCATTGGTAACAATTGGTAAATAAAGCAGACTTATAAATACAATTCATGAAACGAGAGGAGTATGTGTGAATTTAACCGGTAGTAATTAGCTCTGATGGGTGGTGGGCTCCGGTCGCGGGACCAGGCCCAAGTGGGACTAGAGAGTGGCCAGAAGGAGTGGAAGGACAGTGCACAACCGAAGTTGGACTTTGTTTCGATTTCTGGATTTTTTAACCCCTAACCAAGCCAGTGCCTCGTCTCTGGGCTCTTTAGGTTTCTATGAGGGATGCCACGCGGCCAGGACCCACATCCACTGACATCAAAAGCTACAGGAGGGGGATAGTTTACAAAATATAATTTAGAAAATGCATTAATACAGAGACAAGGACCTCTTGATGTCAGAAACGCTATTGGTGAACAGATATCAAGCCTATGAGCATATTTACATACAATTTAATTTAAAAACACCATCTTAAAAGATGTAAATGGATATCAACCAGTCCAAAAACTGATCTAGAGACCTATAAATAGTATTGCACACATCTTATAACATTTAAGATTCGATTTTGGAAGATATTAGTGATTCAACACCATATTTACACATGATTGCGATCCAAGATACTGATTAGCACATTAAAAAGGGTCCTGACTTCATAAAATACTAACTTTAAGAGCTATAAACGACATTGGATGATTTTAGTAACACAGAGACTTGAGTTAATAGGAGTTTTCTACCAAAACGATGGTTTTACACAGAAATGCGATCGAAAACAGTATCACAAAAATCCAAAAAGGACCTGACTGGATAGAGGAAGAATAGAGGTATTTTTTGAGACCATGATTTTCAAATTTCGCTTTTAAAAACACACTTTAAATCGTGTTTTTGTGAAAAATCAGCGTTACCTCGAGTCGCGAGATGATGACGTCATCAAAGCGTCCCGAGGGATAAAATACAGCGGGAGGAGCTTGTGTTCGGTCATTCACACTGAATCACTCGAGCTGGCAACATCTTGCACTCGTGTTTTGCTTTTCATTGCCTTGATTACATACTTGACGACGCCTTAGTTGAACAATAGCCTGAAGAAGAAGCAGATTGGCTTCGAAGCGTCGTGTTAATAGGAATTCCTGATACTTTAATAATTATTTTTATTATTTTTTTATTTTTTCTGAATTTTCAAACGTGTAAACAGCTGAGATGTACGGATACCGAGCACGTATGAGAGTAAGAGAAGCTCCACGTCAGCGTGTAGACTTAGGTGACCGGGCAGCTAATCACGTGAGAGAATTTTATTCAAAAAACTTTACTGCACAGCATCGTACTGGCATCCCTCATTTCCCAAAACGGTTTGAAGACAGAGATCACTCATACAGAGAATTCAAAAATAATTCTCGCCGTCTTTGGAGGGAGGATGCCCCCCCAAAAGCCCGTCTACGGGCTGAGCGCTCAGAAAATTGGAGAAGAAATGTGGGTAGAGACGAAAGGCGTTTCCCCGTTATTCCTGACTTCCTCCAATCAGAGATAAACACAGATTATGACAACCAAAAATTCAACCATGACTCCAGAAAAACTGATTATGACACTAGAAAAATCGATTATGATTTCAGAAAAACTGACTATGACTTCAGAAAAAACTATTATGACTCTAAAGAAACAGAGTATGACAACAAAAACACCTATTATGACAACAGGAGACATTTTGAGAGAGAGATTGATGGCTGGGAATCAACACAGAGAGACTTACACCTAGATTATGATCCCAGAAAAATTTACACTCGTGTTGATGATAGAGAACCAACACTGAGACGTCCTGATCAACTGATATATAAACCAATGCCTCAAGATAATAAAAAGAATAAGAAGGGCAGGAAAGGCCACAACAAAAAAATACACGACAAGTTAAATATACCTGACCAGTATCAGTATAGGAGAGGCTTCTCCAGACTGGGAAGAGAAATTGATAGAACAGAGAACCGAACACGAAATGATGAGAATGTACAAAGAGCTGAAAATCAAACACAATATGATGAATATGTACAAGAAGACGAGTTTGTGGAAACTACACGGCCTGGAGCAGAGATAGGGGGACAGAGAGACATTTACTCTGATTCGGTTCGGGCCTCCATAAGGGCTCCCAGAGCGCCAGCTGCAACTGGCAACAGAAATAACAGAGACATTAACACAACATACAACAGAGACACGTACAACACATACCACAGAGAAAGGGATAGAGTGAACCACTTCCCCCCTAGAAAAGAGAGACAGGGGGAGCGTCAAATATATTTTCAGCAAAATAGAGACGATAATCTAGAAAAACCCAATTACACACCACCACCTCCCAGACTGAAATTGACCATGAAACTGATGTATGATCTCATACGTACAGTTCATCATTTGCAAAAAGTCACCACAAAAATTACAGATAATACCCCCATTGGCTTCCAAAGATTGGCCCAGTTCTTGATGACTGCCACGTCATCTATACAATCGCTGTGTGGGAACGCTGTGCGCATCTGGCTGCCGCTCCATGCTCCGTCATTTATTGTTTACGTTTGTTGTGTTCGTTACTCGGACCGTTCCTTATGCATCCCTCTACAATCTGGACTTAACCCTTTCTGCTTGGCTTGGCGTACTTTGTTTTTGTTGTTGTTGCCGTTGGGAACTCTTGTCAGCCTGCTGCGAGCCCTCTCACCACTCTCTCCTCCATCTGTTGGACTGACTGTGAGGTGAGTTAACACTCTTCTTACCAGTAGTTCGAATAGCTTACTGTCGGGTTGGGTAGCTTTCCTCTCCGTAAGCTTTTTATAGATGTTACGATGGTTGTGGTCCTGGCTAACGTGACTTTGCTGATAGCTGACTTTCTCATGGCTATTGCCAACACGTCAAAGGCCTTAGCACTCGTGCTGTCTCTGGTTTGCCTCTTTTTTTCTGGGTTACCTTCTTCCAACATGGATATTGGATACCTGCCGTGCGAACTCAGGCGCTTAATCAGCACTCTTTCCTCGACTCTGTGACGTACGAGCACTGCCGCACGCTTGGGATCATCAGGCGCCCGCGTTACGTGCATCGTTCAGTCCGAAGGATTTTTAATTATCAACAATCAACATCAACTGTTATCCCGTGCATCTGGTCAAATAACAGGCCTCTGGTCAAATCGAAACCCCTACTAAGCGACTGTCGTCCACCGCGATCGCTTGTCTGCATAAAAAAGTCAGACTCCAATGACAATCTAACTGAAAATACAGATGTGCTGCAAAACCACTTTGCTCTGCTGAACTGTCGCTCTATCTCGGACAAGGGCCCCTATCTAAATGAACTTATTATTGACACAAACCTGGATATGATATTTTTTACTGAGACCTGGCAAACACCCAATGATTTCATGCATCTTAATTTGCTAACACCAAATGGATACCAGCACTTGTCTAAGCCGCGTTTATCAGCTAGAGGGGGTGGCCTTGCCGTCATCTATCGCAACTCCATAACACTTGCTCAACAGGACTTTCATAATACCAAGACTTTTGAATATATGGTTTTGAAGGTTTCCTCGAAAAGTTCCCTAACAATCATCCTAATTTACAGACCACCCAAACAGCAAAACGAGTTTTTCTCTGAACTTAGTGAACTGTTAACACTAGCCTGTGCTTCATCATCCAAGGTCATCTTGCTCGGTGACTTTAACATCCATGTTGACACTCCCTGTTCTTACAGTACTCAATTAAACACTGTTCTGGACTGCTTTGATCTTTATCAGAATGTTAATTTCCCAACTCATATTCATGGCCACACACTGGACTTAGTTTGTACATCTGGATTGAATGATATTTCAATCAATGGTCTGGTTACCCCAATCTCTGATCATAAGCTTATTACTTTTGATTTTACATCATCTTGTCCTACCAAATGTATTGACAATACAACCATATCTTATCGTAAGATCAGTGCTATTAATACTAATACGTTTGCTGCATCTATTGCTTCATCTGCTGTTTCTGATGTCTTTAATTTCACCTGTCCATCTGAGATATTTGATTTGTACCATTCTGCTATCGCTGATGTTTTAGATGAGCATGCTCCAATTAGGACTAGGTCTGTTCCCTTGTCGCACTCCTCGCCGTGGTTTAATGCTGAGCTACGTGCTATGAAAGCAAGAGGGAGACAACTTGAACGCCTCTTTAGGAAAACCGGTCTAACTGTACATTTTCAAGCATTTTCGGACCATATTGAGCATTATAAAACTGCCTTGAACACAGCTCACTCTTCCTATATTTCTAAAATGATTAACGCAAACAACAGACCAAAAACACTCTTTAACATTGTAAACAAACTAGTCAAGGCACCCGCGCATCATGCCTGTCAACAAGAATCGGATGACCTGTGCTGTTCTTTTTTGCACCACTTTCAGGGAAAGCTGGATGCTTTACGTGGGAGTTTTTGTGATGAACCAACCACTTCTACTTGTGAGCAAGCTCAGTCTATAACACTTAATAACTTTACATTGATCAACCCCATCTTAATTAGTGAAATAATACAGAAATCAAATTCTTCTTCATGCCGGCTGGACCCCGCACCAACAATCCTTCTGAAGCACTGCACCTCTGTCATTTCTGCACCTATCTCACATCTTGTGAATATGTCTCTTCTCTCTGCCTCTGTTCCAGTTTCACTAAAGACGGCTGCAGTTACTCCTATCCTTAAGAAAACAAATCTGGACCCAACTGACTTTGCTAATTATCGGCCCATTTCCAATTTACCATATGTCTCAAAAATCCTGGAAAAGGTTGTTGCCACTCAATTGCAGTCATTTCTGTCTCTTAATGATAGCTTGGATTTATTTCAGTCTGGTTTCCGCCAAAATCACAGTACTGAAACTGCATTAGTAAGGGTTATCAATGACCTCTTACTCTCTGGTGATTCGGGAAACCTCTCCATACTTGTATTACTCAACCTCAGCTCAGCTTTTGATACTGTCTGTCATAAACTCTTACTGAAGCGCCTCTCAGAGATTGGTATCTCAGGAGCCGCGCTATCCTGGTTTTCCTCCTATCTGACAGACAGAAAATACTACATCACTATGCACAATTATAAATCTCCCACTGTCATTCTAAATCAAGGTGTTCCACAGGGATCAGTTCTCGGCCCATTACTGTTTATTATTTACATTTTGCCTCTCGGACAAATTATTCGCCGCCATGGTTTTCAATACCACTGTTATGCCGACGATATTCAGATATATACCGCTTGCCGTCCGGACTCTATTCACCAGACTACATCACTATCCTCATGTATTAATGAATTAAAGACCTGGCTGAACTGCAATTTTCTCAGTTTGAATCTGACTAAAACAGAAATCTTAATTACTGGTCCACCATCTCTAACAAAAAATATAACTAATACTCCCATACTTGACCTTGAAGCTACATCCATTATTCCATCAGCCACTGTCAAAAACTTGGGTATCACTCTTGACCCTTCACTGACCTTCGACGTCTATATTAGTCAACTCTGTAAAGCTGCATTTTTTCAACTCCGCCGCATTGCCAAACTCCGTCCCTATGTCAGCCCAAAAGACGCTGAATCGCTGGTACATGCGTTTATCACATCTCGCCTCGACTACTGTAATGTTCTTTTTTCCGGACTACCAGCACACTCTATCTCACGTTTGCAATATATTCAAAACTCTGCTGCAAGATTGCTAACATACACTAAACGATCCGCTCATATCACTCCAATTCTGTTTGACCTCCACTGGCTACCCGTGTCTTCTCATATTACTTAAAAAATTCTTCTGCTTACCTTTAAGTCACTCAATGGTCTTGCTCCTTCATATCTCTCTGACTTACTTTCTCTTTATATTCCCCCTCGACATCTCCGAACTTCTGGCTGTGAACTCCTCTGTGAGCCGAGATTTCGCCTTTCATCCATAGGTGGCAGGTCTTTCTCGGTTATAGCCCCTAAGCTATGGAACTCTCTTCCCCTGGCTCTTAGGACAACAACAACACTGCATGAATTTAAGTCTAAACTCAAAACCCATCTGTTTAAAAAATACTATTCGTCATGACATGTTTTTCTTAACCAGTTTCCTCACGCACCATTAGTCTGTTGCACCAGACCTTTGCTTCAGCTGCCGATCTTCCATGCTGTCTGTAAATAGTCTTTTTTTGTTTCTGTTACTATTTCTGTTTGTATTCCACTTGCAAAGCGATATGCAACTGCAACCGCTCATTTCTTGGACTTGGCAAATGTCTATTGTCCAAACGTATTGTTTGTTCTTTACTGTCATTGTGATGATTATTGTTGTTTTTATTTTTTATTTTTTATTATTGTTTCTGTTTACTACACTTGCAATGCGAACCGCAAATGCGATCGCTTGGACTGGGCAAATGTCTGTTGTCCATTTATGTTTGAAATTATTGTATGTTCTCTACTGTTATTGTGAAGCGTCCTTGAGCCTGGGAAAGGCGCTATATAAATTAAACATTATTATTATTATTATATTATTATATATTGATTGACACAGTGAAACCGGCTGCGCCAACCAGGAAGACCAGAGAACTCTTGGAGGGAAATGCCAGAAACTGGATCTATAACACACAATTAATTTTAGAAGAACATTATGAAGCACAGATACAACAGACTATTACTGATCTAACAGAAAGTACAAACCAAGAAGACTGGCATCATGCTTTCGAGGTGGCGTGCAATTGGTCTAGGAAGAATTTTCGGGACAGTTTACAGGAAAAGGTTTTCGAAAGAACTGAAGCACTCTTCCTGGCACATAAGAGCACGGAGAGAACCCGAAAGGCGAATAAAGAGACAGAAAATGCACAGACAATTATCCCTCTTCGAACACAAACAGAGAAACAGACCGTAGAAAAACCACAAGGGGTCAGAAATAAAACAGTGACCGTAAATGCACAGACATCACCTATTAATATAGAACAGGGATCTCCTCACACACCGGTGGACAGAGGTGATTGGTCTTTTGATGAGGGAGAGTTCCCACCACTAAGACCACCAACCATCCTGCCCACACCCAGCAGGCCCCTATCACCATTAAAACAGAGAATACCTCGTAGAATATGCACGGAGATGTTGGTGAATATAGAAGAGCCAGAGGAAACCGAGAGAGAAGTAACCTCAGAAATAGTATCTCAACCTCCTAAAACGAAGGGAGCGGAAACGGTTGAAAGTATAAATAAGACAAGGGAAGTAGATGATGAAAGCGCAACTCCACGCAAACATATGGAAAAAAAGAAGAACAATAAGCCCGCTGCAGAGAGGGTCGGGACTTCACGTATACATTATACAAGTTTCACTTTTTTAATGGAATTAGTGAAATAAATAAACTTTTTGATGATATTCTAATTATATGACCAGCACCTGTATATTCTCTTGTGTTATGTTAAATTTTTTTGCACTGTCCATTAAACGGACCTGTCCTGATTTACATTTCACTACTGATTATATCCTGTATAATTGAGTATGTGATGAATAAAATAACCTTGACCTTGACTTTCACAGATTGCTTACATTTCGATGGACGTTTGTTTCAACCATAATTCGCGCAAAGAATAAATGCTGCATAGGGAAAATAGTGGATTTTTTTTTTTATAAATGCCAAAATATGCATATGAAATTAGAAGTGTGTGACAACAAAAATGGCAAACAAGACTATTCACAAAAATAATACATCAAGAATTCATAAATAATTATGAGCAATTCCCCGAATGCACTCTCGTTTTTCTCCTCAAATAACTTTCGTCTCTTTTTTTTTATTGTGAAATCCGAGCTCTGAAATCCCACTCTTCCTTGAACAGTGACAGGATTCTCTTTCAAAATAAGAGTCCTGGGCCCGTATTCATAAAGATTCTAAGAATCCTCTCAGAGAGCTCCTAATTTAGCTTAAACATTTCTAGCTAGGAGTCTTAGCTTAAAAGTGATTCAGGACCAATCTGAGAGCAACTCTGAGCGAAGAAAACACAAAAACTTTTATCTTAGTGAGGAGGTAGGGCTGACTCCGTTGCTAGCTATGACACAGTCTTTTGAAGACTGTGATTGGTTGGTTGTCCAAGAAGGAAGTAAGAGCGCTTTTAAGGAGTAGGGTTTATTATAAGCCTTCACTTTAAAATTACAAGCGTAATTTTTCCTGTTTTACCGTACTCTCTCTCGCGCGCACGCGCGCACACACACACACATTATATTCTTTATTTTGTATTTACCATGCTGTCATACTTAACGTATTTTATAGGAAATGAACAGCGACACAATAAGGTTCTGAAAGTGCTGTAACAGACCCAAATCATCGCTGCTGCATAGTTGCATTTTTCCAGTTGCCAAATATGTTAATGTAGTGATTACGTCCATTTCTGGTGCTATGGCATTTCTGCGCAGTGTCAGGGATGTTAACATGTCTTTAATAAGGTCTGTCACAAACATGATCCCTGCACGATCTAATGTGTAGCGTCTTATTAACTCACTGTCATGCATTGTGTGCAACACATTTCTTCTCCCTCTTCATGTTTCATCCATTTTCTCCACTGCTAAAGAAACTCTTAAGCCTCTTAAAAGTCCTCGTCCGTACTCCTAACAATTTCGGACCTTAAGACCTCTTTTAAGGGTTAAGATGCTTTCTGAATTACTTTTTTCTTTACTAGGATCTTTTCTTTAAATTTAAGAGGAAATACCCACACTTCTAAGATTTCTTAGAATTTTGTTACTAGGAGCAACTCTTAGCACTAAGATTTTTCATGAATACGGGCCCTGATGCTGCATAGGAATGAAGAAATTGCATTCCTTCAAAATCGCACTCACGGCGATGAATTCAGTCAGAGCAGTCAAGAGTTTGGCTCATGTCGGCTCTATGTGGTTTAGAAGGCAAATTACTGAATGTAAAGCATTTTAATACATATGTAACGGAGGCCAGCGAGTAGATATGGAAACTTCTTTATTTTAAGGAAAAAGCCCATTTTAGGCAGTTGAATCAGCACAAATAGAAAGGCAGAGTTGTTGATTTGCCATTACATGTTTATGCAGTTTTTTCCTCCTCTCTCTTTCTGTTCAGTCTCCTGTTTTTGTGAGATGTTGAAAACATGACTCATTTGAGAAATTGCACATGTTCATTCAGAATCAGTTTTCACCGTTTTGTTTATTTTCAGTGCTCTCTAACTGAATTGGAGTGTTCCGTAATTGCATTGTATCAGCCACAATGCATACTATGGCAAGCCGTTTTAGCTTAATTGGTTCCCTGCCTTACTCAATTACATTTTTTTACCCTAGTAAGAAATAGATTAGAGAGCTCTACAAATTCTAGTACCAATGATCAATATAGCTGCAACCAACAATTATCTAGGCCAAGCACAAAAAACATAAGTCCCACCACAATGGCTAAAACCATCAGACCAGCTGCAACAACGAGCAACTAATGGGCCAACAGAATTTTAAGTGAAATGGCAAAAAAGCACAAAATAAAGTTACTAGTAAAATGACTGAAAGGTTTGTTACGGTCGACCAGCAGGTGTTGCTGTGACCAAACTGATGTGGTGTAGTCAAAGTAAGGCAATGGCCCCTAATTCAATTCTTACTCCTGTTATGGTTTCACCGCAAGAGTCTAGGAGTTAAGGGAAAAGGTAATAAAGCGAGAGATCATGGGAAACTTCTCATCTCCAAAAAAGAAAAAACACTGCCAAATTCAATCTGAAACAATTTTTTGAAACCAACAATATAAAAAAGGAAACAAAAAGCTTCAGGGGGGTGCAAAGCTGAAATAATCAAACAAAATAGTTAATGAAGTTAACATTTTGAAGCAACCCATTAAAAAATAAATACAAAAAAAAAAAAAAAGTTTTTTTACTATCCCTCTCACGCCGAAAAAAAAACAGACAGACGCTAAATAATGTAGTGATGCTAACGTTTTGGTAACTGAGCAGTCAACCGCATGGGGATGAAAAGCAATTTTTCTTGGCTTTTGCAATTATTGCATATGGCCACCTACTGTACAGGAGTGTGTAGAGGGACTTGACAGAAGTCTACTTATTTAACTCATTAAAGGGGAGAATATTTTAAAATAATTCCATCAAATAAACGTATATATTTAAATAAAACATTCTTAACATTTTCGTTGCTAAATTCTTCCGATTAATCCAGTATTTTCAAGAAACCTAAGCAAAGCTTTGAGTCTATTTCTTTCCATCCTGTTTTCTCTAAGAATATATTCAATTTTATTTTCTTCTATTTCTGCCTGAATTCATGGTATTTATTGCATACCTGTGATTTTCTAATGATCTTGACGACCCTGATTAGTGATTAGCATGCTCAGGTGTGTTTGATTAGGGTTAGAGCTAAACTCTGTAGGAGTGGGCCAGATTTGAGAATGCCTGATCTACAGCTTCCATAGTTTGACAAATTGTACATAATCCACAACTCTTCCCTATTATCTGTAATGTATCATTCATAATGCATCATCCAGTATTACCAAATCTCAGCCTTGAATACACCACTAATAGATATGCCTATTTGTCATATCTATCCTTTTTACTCCCACTTTTGCTTGGTTTATATGATAATGTTTAGGTTTAATCTCAGACTCCCATTATTATTGCCATATTGGCATTATTTCACATTTGATCTTGGCTTTAATCTCTCCTTTTCCCATTGAAGAATTATTTTCTACTTGTTCTTTTTCCAATGCTTCTTTTGCCATCTAATCGCATTTTTCACTGCATTTGATGCCAAATATGTGCTGGAACCCAACAAAACTGAACTTCTATTCCTACATTTAATTGTATATGTCTAGTTTCACTGATTAAATCTTGTCTAACTGAAGTATTGCTTTCTAAACTTTGTAAGGCTGCCATTGAATCTGTGCATATGACTGGACTAAAAGCTCAAAGTCTCTGCCTGCTTATAATGCTGTATTCTTCCTGCAGGAGCCAATGAATGAAGGGCTAATTGATACTCAGCAAATGGGGTGCAGGTGTGCACAATCAGCAGCGAACAGACAAAAAAAAACACAACTGTCTAGCAAAATTCAATTAAATTCAATATTATTTGTATAGCCCTTTTCACGATACAATCGTTGCAAAGCAACTTCACAGGAAATTAAGTTTCTAAAATAGATTTATATTGTAGAAACTCAATATAATTAACTTATGGCAAAATTTGGTTAATTCAGTATAATCGCTGATGGTTGGCTTCCTCTGAGGTCCTCCGAGGGGTTGTCATCATCTCTTCTCAGGTGTTCGGTCATCTCAGATAATTTAATGGTTGGATCCAGGCTGAAGCTTGTGTAATTCCTAGATACCACGGAATGTTAATCATGTTCAGGTTGTGAAATGTCGACCGTTCTATCTGCCGCGGGAGTTCACGGCCATTGTTATTGTCGCGGTGTACATTCCCCCGTGTGCAAATGCTAAGGACGCGCTTCGTGAACTGTACAGCGCCATCAGCGAACAACAAACAAATAACCCGACGGCTTTTTCATCATAGCCGGCGACTCAACCACGCTAACTTAAAGACAGTTTTACCAAAGTTCTACCAACATGTGAACTTTGCAACAAGGGGAAATAACACACTGGACTTTGTTTACACAACAGTGAAAAACGCATACAAAGCCGAACCCCGCCCCCACCTCGGATACTCGGACCACATCTCTGTTATGCTAACCCCAGCATACAGACCACTTCTCAAACTGGCCAAACCGGTTCAAAAGCAGATCACGGTATACATACGGTATACATACAGACCTGCAGGAGTACACTGAAACTGTGACTGCTTACATCAAAAACTGCATTGATGATGTGACAGTCACCAAGACCATCACCACACGTGCAAACTGGAAGCCATGGATGACAGCAGAGGTTCGTGGGCTGCTAAAAACCAGAGATGAAGTGTTCAGATCAGGAGATAAAGCAGCCCTCAAAACAGCAAGAGCCAATCTGTCCCTTGGCATCAAAAATGCAAAACGGTCATATGGCAATAAAATCAATAATCATTTCACAAACAGCAGAGATACACGGAGCCTGTGGCAAGCCATTCAGACCATCACTGACTACAAGCCTCCGCCACAGGCCTGTGATGACGACACATCCCTCCCAGATGCACTCAACCACTTTTATTCACGGTTTGAAATGCAGAACGACACATCTGCACAAAAACTGCCCACACCTCCCAATGACCAGGCACTCTGTCTGTCTCCAGCCGACGTAAGGAAGACCCTATCTAGGATTAACCCACGCAAGGCTGCGGGTCCTGACAATATACCTGGCCGCGTAATGAAAGACTGTGCTGAACAGCTGACAGATGTCCTAACAGATATCTTCAACACCTCGCTGAGCCAGGCAGTCATCCCCACATGTCTCAAATCCACAACGATCATACCGGTACCAAAAAAATCACCTGTGTCCTGTCTAAATGACTACCGTCCCATAGCACCGACTCCAATCATAATGAAGTGCTTTGAGAGGCTAGTCATGCACAACATCAAAACCAGCCTCCCCAACACACTCGATCCGCTCCAGTTTGCATACCGCCCAAACCGCTCTACGGATGATGCAATTTCCTCCACCCTCCACCTGGCTCTTACCCACCTAGAAAATAAAGACTCATATGTTAGAATGCTGTTCATCGACTTCAGCTCAGCATTCAACACAATAATCCCACAACAGCTCATCAATAAATTAAGCCTGCTGGGCCTCAACAATTCCCTCTGCAATTGGATCCTGGACTTTTTAACCGGAAGTCCTCAGTCAGTTCGGGTCGGCCACAACACCTCGAGCACTACCACACTGAGCACAGGTGCCCCACAGGGCTGTGTGCTCAGCCCGCTGCTCTTCACGCTGATGACCCACGACTGCACTGCCAAGTTCAGCTCCAACCACATCATCAAGTTTGCCGATGACACATCAGTGGTAGGTCTCATCAGCAACAACGATGAAACGCACTACAGAGAGGAAGTGGCACAGCTGGCTGAATGGTGTGGCGCAAACAACCTGTCCCTCAATGTGGAGAAGACAAAGGAGGTTGTGATGGACTTCAGGAGAAACCCCGTTGACCACCCCCACTGGCCATCGACAGCTCGACTGTGGAGAGAGTCAGCAGCACTAAATTCCTGGGGGTGCACATCACAGAGGACCTCACCTGGACTACCAACACCAAGTCTATCTCCAAGAAGGCACAACAGTGCCTACACTTTCTCCGCCGGCTGAAAAGAGCAAGCCTCCCTCCACCCATCCTCACCACCTTCTACAGGGGTACCATTGAGAGCGTGCTGACCAGCTGCATCACTGTCTGGTACGGAAACTGTTGTGCAGCAGACCACAAGACCCTCCAGCGGACAGTGAACACCGCTGCAAAAATCATTGGTGCCCCTCTCCCCTCCATCCTGGATATTTTCCTTACACGATGCTCCAGCAAAGCAAAAAGTATCGTGGAGGACCCCACCCGCCCCTCCCACAGTCTCTTCCAGCTCCTACCCTCAGGTAGACGGTACCGGAGTATCAGAGCCCGCTCCGCCAGACTGCTCAACAGCTTTTTCCCCCAGGCTGTGAGAGCCCTGAACTCACATCACCTCGCCCCTCTCTGAAACCCCAAACAACCCCCCCCCCCCACCTTACCACATCACAGGAAAAAAACAGTTAAACTTTTATTTCTGTGCAATTCAAATGTGCTACGCACAGGTGAGCGGGCCTGCACAAGCCACCTGTAGCAACACACTCTCCTCTGCATGCACTAGACACTTTTACACACCATTGTGTGTCCATAATCCCACAAAAGACTGATTGAAATATACGACTGTAATGTATGTATGTTTACTGGCTCATGCACCACAAATCACCTTACACTGTTCCCCAGCCAGCTGCTTGAATGTCTCTCTTTTTGCACATGTACAGTATTTGAAGTCATCTGCACAGTTGTACAGTTTGTATTTTTTTTTTGTTTATGTATAGGTAACCACTTTTATATATAGCATATGTATAGTCAAAGCTGACAGTAGGTTAGTTGTGTATAGGTTTATACTGTTTTACTTCGTGTTGTATATCTGTATTTATGTAGCACCGTGGTCCTGTGAGGCACGACATCTCGTCCCACTATATGTCCACACATGTAGCGGAATGACAATAAAGCTCAACTTGACTTGACTTGATGTGGCAGAAACAGAGAAACAAATAAAGACAAATTAAAACAATAAAGACTCCTTCAGTCTAGCAGTTTTTAATGATGGATATGTTATGTCAAACTCTCAGACCTCGGCCTAAACACTTCACTCTGTGACTGGATTCAAGACTTCCTCACCGGCAGACCACAAGTGGTGAAAATTGGCCTGTTCACCTCCAACTCCATCACCCTGTACGTAGGAGCCCCACAGGGTTGTGTCCTGTGTCCCCTGCTATACTCTCTACACACACGACTGCGTGTCCTCTCACAGCTCCACTTATATTGTTAAATTTGCTGATGATACTGTGGTTCTGGGCCTCAATTCCAACAATGATGAGACCGCATACTTGGATGAGGTAGAGAGACTTATATCATGGTGCCAGGACAACTGTCTCTTTCTGAACGTGAGCAAAACTAAAGAGCTGATTGTAGACTTCAGGAAGAGACAGCAGCGGCCCTACACCCCTCTTATGATCAGTGGGACCCCTGTGGAGAGGGTGAGCAGCTTCAAGTACCTCGGTGTAAACATCTCAGAGGACCTGACTTGGACTGCACACATTCAAACACAGGTCAAGAAAGCCAGGCAAAGACTGTACCATCTGCGACAGCTGAGGAAGTTCAGGGTCTCACCAGCAATCCTGAAAACTTTCTATTCAGGGGCCATAGAAAGTGTATTGACTTGTATGAAAGTGCATCTCAGTGTGGCATGGAAATGCCACAAATCAGGACTGCAAAGCTCTGCAGAGAGTCTTGCGCTTAGCTGAGCGCATCTCGGGGTCTGCTCTCCCCTCTCTGCAGGACATCTACCTCAAATGCTGCAAAAGCAGAGCTGTAAAAATCACCAAGGACTCAAATCATCCCAGTAACCGTCTTTTCATTTTACTGCCATCTGGCAAGCGCTTCAGGAGCATGATGGCAAAAACTGAGAGACTGAGGAGGAGCTTCTTCCCTCAGGCCATCAGGCTCCTAAACTCAACCTCAATCTAATAACATTTACATGACTCATTTTAATGTGTACACACCCAGTACAACCAATGTTTGCACATTCTTCTTGCTGTTTGCACATTCTTCTTGCACATCCCTGTTTATATTATTATTTATTAAGTCCACAGAATACTGTATTGCACATTTTATTTCATTGCACATTTTACCCCTTATTTTTTTCTTATTTTTATTTTATTCTTACCTATATTTATATATAATCTCTTGTGTTATGTTTCTTTTTTTTTTTTTTTTTTTCGCACTGTCCATTGAGCGGACCTGTCCTGATTTACATTTCACTACTGATTATATCCTGTATAATTGAGAATGTGAAGAATAAAAGAACCTTGAACCTTGAACCTTGAGCTGTTTCTTAGTATTCATCAAAATTATTAGAAAATGATTCTTATGAAAATAAATATAGACAGGCTGCATACTGTACTGTAGCTATGTGAGCACACCCATGTAGAAAATATGCTTTTATACCCAGTGTGATGCACATTTATTTTCATGAATAATTATTTCAGATAGGTCACACTGAGATGTTTTTACCAGTAAAAGACATCTTCATTCACATTTTCCACTGGCCCAGGCATTAATCCTGAGGCTCGGACCTGTTACCACGCTGATGCTCATTTGGGATTGTGTTTGTTTCTGTGTTCATTTGTTCCTTTGTTTAACACTTTTTCTCTCAAAATGTAAATATATCTTCCTTCAGTGTATAGGCAAGGGTTTGATTGGTTGATAAATTTTTCGCCATTAAAGTGTCCTAATGTCCAACAAGTTCTTGTACTGTCAAAGAAAAAAACAATGACGGGAAGATAAATGTAATTTTCTGTTTTATGCACGTAAACTATCTATATGGACGAGATTATGAAAACGGTTGTAGCACACAAGTGCAGTTACCCGTCTTTCTCATAAGCACAAATAATTAATGCATGATTATCAGTGAATTTACATTACAAAGCACTTATTAAAAATAAGTGATGTGAAATACTGATGCTGATGTGAAATTTTTGATGGCTGATCCCTCCTCAGCCAAACACGAGTTTTTAACTGACAATAGTGATGTCAGCCGAATGTGGAAAGGGTTAAATATGGTGTGTGTGAAAGTGTGTGAAAGCTTGTGAGATGGAAATCGCGGTAGAATTGAGAATCAGTGCATGTAAATCAAAGAGCCACCGCTCAGACAGAAGAGGTCGTTTGAGCTCTGTGTTTCTCTCAGCTCCTGTGATGTTCAGCTGCAGCTCAGGCTGAAAGTGATGCTCTAATGAAACCGGACTGATATGAACCCGAGAGTTTGTTTGTTTTGTATAATAGCGCTTTTCACAATACAAAGCACTGCAAAGCTGCTTCACAGAAAATTCAAGTTTCTGCATTATATTTAGGAGTAGCTTATCCGTTGGTGACTCTGATGTCCATATGGCAGAAATGTACAGCAAACATCATAATGCCCATCAGTTGATGACTAGTATGCAGACAAACGGTGAACACTTTAAAAAGCAATGATGTAGCGATCAAACTAGAAAGAAAATCTCCGCTCATGTGTTCAGTCATCTCAGATCTAGTTAGCTCCCATGGCAGAAACAGAAAAGCAAATAGAGAGAAATGAGTGTTGCTGCAGTTCAACTCAAGCTAAATCATAATAATGTGCCTTTTTGTTTTGAGATGCATTATATGAAAGCTTGGCTTTCTGTTCCAGAGTTTGGGAGCCAAATATGAAAAAGTTCTACCTCCTTTAGTAGACTTTGCTATCCTAGGTACTACCAAGAGTCCAGAGTTTTGCGACCTTAGGGAGCGTAATGGAAGTCTAGTTAGGTACGCAGGAGCTGAACCATTAATACGGAATTTACAGGCTTTCCGTGTTTTCACTGGCTTGATGAGCATAAGAAACGTCTTTAAAAAATACAAAAATCGTACCGATCTAAAACTTTTGACTGGTAGTGTATGTTCCTTCTATAAATCACACATACGCATAATTGAGAAATTATTGTATGATCAAATTTTGGATGGTTTCTGCTCAACGTTTTATTAAGAGGTTTACAGCTTACCAGGTTAATGCATGTTCTGTCTTTTTCTTGTGTCTCTTCATTTATCTTGATTTAGTTTCAATTTTAGTATAGCTCCATGCTCAATCTGATTCCAATTTCAAGTGATCATTAAATTTTGACTGTACTTCTAATTAAAAACTGATCACAAATATCGATTATGTATTAATTTAGATATTTGATTATTCTAGACATCCCATATTTTCAATTATCCGTTCACTTGGGACCGACTGTCACACAGAGTGTCACGGCCCTGGTTTTGTATAGCTCTCACGGACACAAACTTGCCAGTTTGATGCTAGTCAGAGGGTGTATGTAGACTGATAAATTTTTTGTCTGTCACCAACTGCTTGTTTTTTACAAAGTGTAGTTAATTTAGTTCTTTCCCGTACAACTTGCTAACACCAGTGATAGACAGAAATCTGAGGTCTCTGATAACGTATCTACTGCTCCGTTCATTCATGAGCCTTCACTTTGATTTTGCCACACACACGGCAACGGCAAACACGCTGATTTACTTCCGGTTTGTCGTTGACGTGTGTTCTGAGCTGAATCTCCGCCAAGCCAATTGTTTATCGTCTATTTTCTATCTTAAATTCCGATTTGATACACAATAATTTGTGTTTCTATAACGTGTGAATATATCCCTGATCGCATTCTGCAACGAGAATAATCAGAGCGGCTTGTTATCGCAAGTTTTATTTTGATTTCCCAAGTCCGCTATTAGCTTATAGCCCGTTAGCAAAGCCAGCGCGGGTTCCGCTAACACAGCTAATACCCATATTTCACACACGCATACACACATTTAACATTGTTTCACTGTTACTTGCTTAAATGGCAGATTCGTGTCTACCTTTGTGTGCAGGTGAGGACACGTTCGAGCTGCATTCGGCACAGCTGGAGCTGGAGGCCGTGGAGACACGGATCCGCGAGCTGCTTGGGAAACAGGCCCAGCTGAGGAAACAGATAGCAACGCTGGAAACATCTCGGGCTGACGCTCATAAGTCCGGGGTAAGTATGCAACGCGCTGCTAACGCTCCCACCACCTCTACTCCGTGTGTTTCTCTGCACAGGCCCCGTGCACCCGGGACGCGATCGTCACAGATGGCCTTCACTCCGGCGCCGGGAAACCACGGACCCTGGGTGCAGCAGCGGAAGACGCGATCCAGGCCCCGGGCGACGACTTCTCCCCCCCCGGTCTTCGACATCTCATCCCGGAACCGCTTCGCCCCTCTCTGCGAGACTGATCGTGACGCTGTGGTCATCGGAGACTCAATCGTCCGGCATGTCCGTGCTACATTAGCTGAAGGTAAAGTACACACTCATTGTCTCCCTGGTGCTCGTGTTCTTGATGTTTCTGTGCAGATACCCGCGATCCTGAAGGATGACGAGAGCGTTGCAGCTGTTGTGATTCACGCGGGGTCTAACGACACCAAGCTGCGGCAGACGGAAACACTGAAGAGGGACTTCAGGAGCCTGATCGAGACAGTACGCAGCACATCGCCAGCGACGACGATCATCGTGTCAGGACCTCTTCCCACGTATCGACGAGGACACGAACGGTTCAGTAGACTGTTTGCTTTAAATGAATGGTTGTTTTCATGGTGTACAGAGCAGAAAATTCTCTTTGTCAATAATTGGAATCTTTTCTGGGAGCGTCCTAGGCTATTTCGTGCTGATGGCCTGCACCCCAGCAGAGTCGGTGCGGAACTCCTGTCGGACAACATCACCAGGACGCTACGCTCCATCTGACTAGTAAGCCAATTCTCCAATAACAGCTATGATGACTTTTGTTCTACCCACTTAAAAGATAAAGGTACTTGTAGTGTCCAATCTATACAGACTGTGTCTGTTCCCCGAATATTGAGTTCAAAATATAAATTTAATGCAGGATCTAGAACAAATCTGATCGTGATTAAACCAGAAAAATGCAAAATAAATGAACAAAAACAATTTTTACAACTTGGGCTCCTAAATATCCGATCACTCACACCGAAAGCAGTTATTGTAAATGAAATAATCACAGATAATAGTTTTGATGTACTCTGTCTGACTGAAACCTGGCTTAAAACAAATGATTATTTTGGTCTAAATGAATCTACTCCACCAAGCTACTGTTATAAGCACGAGCCTCGTGAGACTGGTCGTGGCGGCGGTGTCGCAACAATATATAGTGATATTCTCAATGTTACTCAGAAAACAGGATACAGGTTTGACTCATTCGAAATACTTATGCTTAATGTTAAACTGTCAGATAAGCAAAATAAATCTGTCCTATCGCTTGCTCTGGCTACTGTGTATAGACCGCCAGGGCCATATACAGATTTTCTAAAAGAATTTGCAGATTTCCTCTCAGAAAATCTATTCTCAGAAATCTCAGAAAATCTCAGAAAATTCTCAGAATTCTCAGAAAATTCTCAGAAAATCTATTCTCAGAAAATCTATTCTCAAAATCTATTCTCAGAAAAGTTCTCAGACCTATTGGTTACTGTAGATAAAGCACTAATTGTTGGAGATTTTAACATTCACGTTGATAATACAAATGATGCGTTAGGACTTGCGTTTACTGACCTAATAAACTCTTTTGGTGTCAAGCAAAATGTCACCGGGCCCACGCATCGTTTTAATCATACGCTAGATTTAATAATATCGCATGGAATTGATCTAACTGATATAGATATCATACCTCAAAGTGATGATGTTACTGACCATTTCCTTGTATCGTGCATGCTGCATATTACTGATATTAACTATATGGCTCCGCGTTATCGCCCAGGCAGAATTATTATTCCAGCCACTAAAGACAGATTCACAAATAACCTGCCTGATTTATCTCAACTGCTCTGTGTACCCATAAATACAGATGAACTAGACACAATTACTAGCAACATGGGAACTATTTTCTCCAATACGTTAGAAACTGTTGCACCCATCAAATTAAAAAAGGTTAGAGAAAAACGTGCTGCGCCATGGTACAACAGTTATACCCATTCTCTCAAGAAAGATACTCGTATTCTTGAGCGCAAATGGAGAAAAAGTAACTTGGAAGTCTTTAGAATTGCGTGGAAAAACAGTATGTCCAGCTATAGACAGGCTCTAAAAACTGCAAGAACCGAGTATATCCGCAAACTCATAGATAATCACCAAAACAATCCAAGGTTTTTATTTAGCACAGTGGCTAGATTAACAAATAAACAGATGTCACCCGATCTAAATATTCCCTCACAGTTTAATAGTAATGACTTTATGAATTTCTTTACTGATAAAATAGATAATATCAGAAATACAATAACAAACGTAGATTCTACAGCGTCTAGTACTTCAGCATCATTCATCGCACCCAAAGAAAAACTGCAGTGCTTTAGAACTATAGGACAGGATGAGCTAAATAAACTTATCACTGCATCTAAACCAACAACATGTTTATTAGATCCTGTACCAACTAAACTATTGAAAGAGTTGTTACCTGTTGCAGAACAACCGCTTCTCAATATTATTAACTCCTCGCTATCTTTAGGTCACGTCCCAAAACCATTTAAGCTGGCAGTTATTAAGCCTCTTATTAAGAAGCCAAAATTAGATCCTTGTGAACTGGCAAATTACAGACCCATTTCAAATCTTCCGTTTATGTCGAAAATATTAGAAAAAGTAGTGTCTGCTCAATTGTGTTCCTTTTTGCAAAAAAATGATATCTATGAAGAATTTCAGTCAGGTTTCAGGCCCCGCCATAGCACAGAAACTGCACTTGTTAAAATTACAAATGACTTGCTTCTTGCATCAGACAAAGGCTGCATCTCGTTGCTAGTTTTACTTGATCTTAGTGCTGCGTTCGACACTATAGATCATGACATACTGATAGATCGATTACAAAACTATACAGGTGTTCAAGGGCAGGCTCTAAGATGGTTTAGATCCTACCTGTCCGATCGCTACCACTTTGTTTATTTAAACGGGGAGTCATCTCAATTATCACCAGTAAAGTATGGAGTACCACAAGGATCTGTCCTAGGTCCTCTATTATTTTCATTATATATGCTGCCCCTTGATAATATTATTAGAAAATACGGGATTAGTTTCCATTGTTATGCTGATGACACTCAACTATATATCTCAACAAAACCAGATGAAACTTCGAAACTATCTAAGCTAACAGAGTGTGTTAAAAATATAAAAGATTGGATGACCAGTAATTTTCTCCTATTAAATTCAGATAAGACCGAGATATTACTTGTTGGACCTAAAAACAGTACACAGAATCTCTTGGATTACAATCTGCAACTAGACGGATGTACTGTTACTTCCTCTACAGTTAAAAATCTGGGTGTTATATTAGACAGCAACCTATCTTTTGAAAATCATATTTCCAATGTTACAAAAACAGCATTCTTCCATCTTAGAAACATTTCCAAGCTATGGAACATGTTAAGTGTTTCTGATGCAGAAAAGTTAGTTCATGCATTCATGACCTCTAGACTGGACTATTGTAATGCACTGCTAGGTGGTTGTCCTGCATCCTCAATAAACAAGCTACAGATAGTACAAAATGCTGCGGCTAGAGTCCTTACCAGGTCAAGAAAATATGACCAAATTACTCCAATTTTACAGTCTCTGCACTGGCTACCTATTAAGTTTCGTATCAGTTACAAAATATTATTACTTGCCTATAAGGCCCTAAATGATTTAGCTCCTGCGTACCTAACTAATCTTTTATCACGCTACAATCCAACCCGCTCCCTTAGGTCGCAAAACTCTGGACTCTTGGTAGTACCTAGGATAGCAAAGTCCACAAAAGGAGGTAGAACTTTTTCACATCTGGCTCCTAAACTATGGAATAGCCTTCCTGAAAACGTTCGGGGTTCAGACACACTCTCTCTGTTTAAATCTAGATTAAAGACGCATCTCTTTAGCCAAGCATTCATATAATGCATCTCACAATCTTGTACTGCCAGTCCATCTGAACACATGCACATTATTATGCTTTAGCTTGGGTTATACTGATCATTTCATCCAGGGTTATTCCTGGATGGAGCCGCTGCTACGCTAATTGTCTTACTGTTTCTATGTTACTGCCACGGGATTAACATCCCGTGGTAGTTAGGAATTACACAAGCCTCAGTCTGGATCCTACCCTTAAACGATAGAGATGACCGAACACCTGAGAAGAGACGATGACAACCCCTCCGAGATGAGCCCCAGAGACAGATCTCCAGTGAGGACCTCGTCACCTAGACATCCATCGGGGAAAGACCCCCGGAACCAGTGGACCACTTACACTCTGACTTTGCTGCAGTTGGAACAAACTACTGATTTGTCTGGCCGGAGGGGAACTGGCCCCCCGACTGAGCCTGGTTTCTCCCAAGGTTTTTTCTCCATTCTGTCACCGATGGAGTTTTCGTTCCTTGCCGCTGTCGCCTCTGGCTTGCTCAGTTGGGGACACTTCATTTCCAGCACAATCATCGACTTGATTGCACGGATATTATTTAAACTGAACTAAGCTGGACAATGCCATTACTAAATTCAATAATGAAATGCATTCAGCAGATAATTGAGTGTTAAATCCTGTCATTTTACATTATTGACAAATTTGCCTATTTTGATATTGTGCAGTGCTTTGTTACAATTTGTATTGTTAAAGGCGCTATATAAATAAAGGTGACTTGGCTTGACTTCAATAACAAAAGTCTCCTGACAGTCTAATAGTCATAATGATTTTAGGACAGTTCAGAATAAATCAAATTTACCAATTTATTATTAATCAGGTAAAACGTGTCATGCCGATTGCATAATTGAACAATAAGCTCAATTAAGCCAATTTAAGAAGCCAATTTAAAAATAAGAAAATACATAACATCAGTTGTTCAAAGATGAATCTAAGAGTAAAATGTTTACCTGACTTCAGGAAGATTTGTATGGTGCATATGAAATACACACTCCACACTACGGACTGATCTGGCTACAGAATCGCAATGAGTCATTTGCAAATTTTGTTTAAATACTACCAGAATGAAAGCAAAGAAATCTTTAAATAACTTGTAAAAACACAAGACCTTTTGGTGTTTTTGGTTCCCTTGCTACAAAGGCGCACCTGGCAGAAGATAGATAAACATTCTCAGAGACCCCTGAAGGGGGACACACCCCTCAGCATCAGAACACAATTCTACAAAAGTTCATAATACTCATAAGCCTCATAATACAAGTGACTACTGTGAAATTGAGACCATTTTACCAATCGCACAGAGACCTTTAAAATGATCCCAATCATGAAGGGGGAAAACAACAGGTTCACAAGATACATGATATGTGGGATATACATATTCTTAATGGACTTTGAGTCTAACTTTTTTGGGGAAAAGAGGGAGAGATAGCAGGGCGGAAGAAGGTGGTCGTAAATAATCAAAGAAGATCAATTTGGTCACAGTGGTGTTTGTTCTCTTTGAAACTAATAATTTCTCCAGATTAGTTTTATGATTTTATTGCATGGCATCTGTCTTTGCAAGAGTTCCTGAATTTTGGCCTCATGAAGTATTAATTTCATAAGGTAATAATTTCACCCCTTTCAGTATTTTAATGGAAACCATTGGAATTTCTGTGATGGTTTCTATTGGGCTTCTATTGCTTTGTTTTTTAGCAGTGATGACCAAGAAAACACTTCCAAGTCAAGGTCAGTCGAATGTGCTGTACATTCACGTTTGTTGAGATAGATTTGTTCTGTCTTTCAAGGCTTCTCATCTCTGGCCCTCGAGGTCCACAGTCCTGCAGAGTTCAGCTCTAAACCTGATTGAGCACAAAATATCAATGTCTGTAGTATAAAAAGGCACCTTTATTTTGGCACTGTCCACATTTTCATATAATGTCAGTCTATGCATTACCACCAACCCATGCATTCTCGTTCAATCTCACGTCAATGTTTCTTTATTCGTCATCTCCGGCCCTCGGGGTCCACAGTCCTGCAGAGTTCAGCTCTAAACCTGATTGAGCACAAAATATCGATGTCTGTAGTATAAAAAGGCACCTTTATTTTGGCACTGTCCACATTTTCATATAATGTCCGTCTATGCATTACCACCAACCCATGCATTCTCGTTCAATCTCACGTGTCATTCAGGACTGGATATAAGGACTGCCCAAAGGCACAAATAAAAAGCTCGGGATTGTTGGCGGAACAGTCGCGCACTGTGTGAGAAGTTTTCCGCGCATGCACACAGACAGCCGCGTCAAATCTGAGCGAATACTAAATTGAGCTCTCCTCCGCTTTTTTGAACATTGATGAATAAATTCAGACAAAACAACATCAAAATGAATGTTTTGGCTAATATCCTTGTAAACAGTAGGTTAAGAAAAGCATATGTCTTAATGTAAACAGTGGAGAAAAAAGGCATGTATCTCAGTGTATTAAATCAGTGCTTTCATTCTTAAAGTGAAAGAAAACTAATGATAAATCTAATGCTGTCAAAGAAAAATACAAATGCTCACTGCTCCTGACTAAATAACCTTTGTAACATCAAAAAGTATTAATTTACAGGCTATTTAATTTATAAAGTGAAGACTATGCAGTTATTTTAAATTTGATTATTATATTTCTGTAGCGTACCTGAAAATGTATTTTAGACTGAGCTGAAAAACCTGAAAAGCACGGTTTATTGAACTTGTGTCTGTCACGGTGCTGCACACAGGGATCCAGGAACGAGGAGACGAGGATTGTAACAAACGGGGTATTTAATGAATCACAAACGGAGGAGACACAGGAACACAGGTACGAACATCGACACAGGCTTACACGCTGACATTAACAATAATCCACAGGTAACATGGGGTAGAACAGACTTATATAGGTACACATAACTGGAGACACCTGGGACATAATCAAGACAAGGCTGACACTGACTGAACTAATAATGACTGGGAAACAGGAAGGACCATATAAGGGTGAGGAGACAAAGGCAGAGGAAGACAAACTGTGACATTACCCCCCCCTTCCAATAGGCGGCCACGGCGGATCCGGGGACTCAGGCAGCCACGGCGGATCCGAGGACTCAGGCAGCCCCGGCGGATCCGGGGACTCAGGCAGCCACGGCGGATCCGGGGACTCAGGCAGCCACGGCGGATCCGGGGACTCAGGCAGCCACGGCGGATCCGGGGACTCAGGCAGCCACGGCGGATCCGGGAGCTTGAGATGCCTCCATGGCGGAGCAGGGAGCTTGAGATGCCTCCGTGGCAGAGCAGGAAGCTTGGGAGGCCATGGAGGGTAGCCCCCCCCCAAAACTCTCTTGGGGAACCTCTTCTCAGGGGGGTGCTCAGGAGGAGCCGTCACTCGGGGTTCTGGTGAGCCGGACGTGGCCGGCAGGGGCTCTGGTGAGCCGGACGGGGCCGGCAGGGGCTCTGGTGAGCCGGACGGGGCCGGCAGGGGCTCTGGTGAGCCGGACGGGGCCGGCAGGGGCTCTGGTGAGCCGGACGGGGCCGGCTGGGGCTCTGGTGAGCCGGACGGGGCCGGCAGGGGCTCTGGAGAGACGGGCGGAGCCGGCACTGGAGGAGGCCGGCGAGGAGCCGGCACTGGAGGAGGCCGGCGAGGAGCCGGCACTGGAGGAGGCCGGCGAGGAGCCGGCACTGGAGGAGGCCGGCGAGGAGCCGGCACTGGAGGAGGCCGGCGAGGAGCCGGCACTGGAGGAGGCCGGCGAGGAGCCGGCACTGGAGGAGGCCGGCGAGGAGCGGGCACTGGAGAGCTGGATGTAGCCAGCCGGGGCTCCGGAGAACTGGACGGAACCAGCAGGGGCTCCGGAGAGCTGGACGGAACCAGCAGGGGCTCCGGAGAGCTGGACGGAACCAGCAGGGGCTCTGGAGAGCTGGACGGAACCAGCAGGGGCTCTGGAGAGCTGGACGGAGCCAGCAGGGGCTCTGGAGAGCTGGACGGAGCCGGCACTGGAGGAGGCTGGCGAGGAGCCGGCACTGGAGGAGGCCGGCGAGGAGCCGGCACTGGAGGAGGCCGGCGAGGAGCAGGCACTGGAGGAGGCCGGCGAGGAGCCGGCACTGGAGGGCTCCGGCGAGGTGCAGGCACTGGAGGGCACCGGCGAGGTGCAGGCACTGGAGGGCACTGGCGAGGTGCAGGCACTGGAGGGCACTGGCGAGGTGCAGGCACTGGAGGGCACTGGCGAGGTGCAGGCACTGGAGGGCACTGGCGAGGTGCAGGCACTGGAGGGCGCTGTCTCGGAGCAGGCACTGGAGGGCGCAGTCTCGGAGCAGGCGCGGGCTCGCGGCGGCGCTCGGGAAGCGCGGGCTCGCGGCGGCGCTCGTGAAGCGCGGGCTCGCGGCGGCGCTCGGGAAGCGCGGACTCGCGGCGGCGCTCGGGAAGCAGCAGAGACGAAGACGAGCTGGGCGGGACCAGCGAAGAAGAGCTGGGCAGAACCAGCGAAGAAGAGCTGGGCGGGGCCAGCGGAGACACTCGTGGGCTGGTTTCGACTCGGGACCGGTAACTTCCCAGACACCGGTAGATCCCCTCTCTCCAACACAATCCTGTGGTGTCTGGGAGATCCATAGAGCGCTGGTAATTTGCCCCGAGCCGAAACAGATGGAGGATTGCCGCGTCGTGGAGCTCCGTCACCGAAGCGAGCCCGCAGAATTCCCCGGCGAACTCCACGAATGTGAGATCCCGCCGGATAAGGGCGAGAACGCCGGCGGCGAACTCCATTGTTTTCCTTTTGGGTGGATTATTCTGTCACGGTGCTGCACACAGGGATCCAGGAACGAGGAGACGAGGATTGTAACAAACGGGGTATTTAATGAATCACAAACGGAGGAGACACAGGAACACAGGTACGAACATCGACACAGGCTTACACGCTGACATTAACAATAATCCACAGGTAACATGGGGTAGAACAGACTTATATAGGGAGACATAACTGGAGACACCTGGGACATAATCAAGACAAGGCTGACACTGACTGAACTAATAATGACTGGGAAACAGGAAGGACCATATAAGGGTGAGGAGACAAAGGCAGAGGAAGACAAACTGTGACAGTGTCTTTCTTCTATTGTATTAATTTTCTGCTATTGCTTGTAATTTGGTTATCTGTAGAAAAGATGTTTAGCACTGAGCATTTTTTACATTTCACTTCTGATTATACCCTGTATAATTTATTATGTGACAAATAAAGAAACATTGAACCTTGAACCTTGAGCCCATAGCAGCATTTTCAGATTTATGTTCATGTTATATATTTTTGTTTGTGCCATTTGTGAGTTAATACAAATGTAGATGGTTGTTTAAAATAGGTATATAATATGATAATATAGACATATTGATCGATATACTCCTGTATCGAATCGAATTGAATCGTATCGTATAATTTTTTGAGGTATCGGCAAATATCGTATTACTGGGTATGAGAATCGATATCGTATCGAATCGTGACGAACCATCCGATTTACACCCCTAATATATACACATTTAAGAAAATTGATAAATTAAATTAAATAAAAAATGCATACAACAACATTTCAAAACTAAACATTTAAATGAAAACACAAAATAAAGCTAAAAACAATTCAAAATATTAAAACAACAAAAGGTATGAGTATACAAATTAAATACATTAAATACATGCATCAAAGACAAATACACATATCAAACACACAAATTGCATTGTATTAGCCTACTTACGCCATCTAATGTCTGTCTGTTTTCTTAACTGGCAGCATCCTATGACGTTTTACTGTTTTAATAATATAAGGTGCCAGTAGTGTTTACCACAATACTTATTGCATTTTGTAAAATCTACATTCATTAAAACAGCTTTCTATTTAATAATATTCTGTTTGATATTACTTGTTTTATGCTTATATAATGAATTGTGTACTACTTTAAGTAGGTCTCAGAGGTGAGGGAGAGTGGATTGCTGTTTACTGAACAAAATACAAGAATATATATACTGACTCTAAGTTTTTGAATAGTACAGTGTATAATGTTACAAAAGCTTTTTTATTTTAGATAAATGCGGATCTTGCGGATCCTTCTATTCATCAAAGAATCCAAAAAAATAATAAACACAACTGTTTTAAATATTGATAATAATAATAATAATTTTTAAAATCAGCATATTAAAATGATTTATGAAGATCGTGTGACACTGAAGACTGGAGTAATGATGCTGAAAATACAGTTTTGATCACAGAAATAAATTACAGTTTAAAATATATTCAAATAGAAAGTTATTTTAAATAGTAAAAATATTAAACTTCATATTTTTGTAACATTACACCCCTAATATATATATATATATATATATATATATATATATATATATATATATATATATATATAACATGTATGTCCCCCTCACTTCTAAAATGATGCATGTTATTTCCATAGTTTATGGATGTAGTCAATATTATATGCCAACAGATGGCGCTATTATACTTGTTTATTGACACTGATGTTTTTAATCCTTTCCTATATAATCCTATATAATTAGTAGACAATTACAGCAGAGAAACAGAAACAGTTATAGTTCAATCACAAAAATTCACACCTGGATGAACTCCTTGCTACTCTTGTGGTGTCTACTGCCAGATTTTACAGTATTATATATGTTTGCCAGAGAAGAGTGTTCCTGTGGTGGTTAGAGCATTGCGTTAGCAGCGCAAAGGTTGTGGGTTCGATTCCCAGGAAACACATGTACTGACAAAAAAAAATTATAACCTGAATGCACTGTAAGTCACTTTGGATAAAAGCGTCTGCTAAATGCATAAATATAAATATATAAGACAAACTAATTAAATGACAGAAAAACAGCATTATTATTAGAGTGCTGGAGAGAATTTGTATAAATGTATTATTATAAATAATACAGTGCACTACTGTGGGAAGTTTGGATCATTTCCATAAATTGGTTCTTAACCAGTTTGTTCATTTAACTAAATTGGGGAAAAATTGTGTTTTTGGTATAGCTCTTCACATGCTTTGGGTCTATTTCCCGTCCTTCAGATGAGAGGTTAAAACAAGATCCTGACTCTCTGTGGTCATTAAAAATCCCTGGCATCCTGGCCAAATTTACCCATTGTCCTCTGACCATCATGGCCTCTTAAACATCCCCGTACACTGATTGGTTTCATCACGCTGTCTCCTCTCCACCAATGAACTGGTGAGTGGTGGGCATTCGGGCACAATATGGCTGCCGTCAGATGCTGCACATTGGTGGTGGTTGAGGAGATTCCCCCCTTACTATGTAAAGCGCTTTGAGCACCCAGAAAAGCGTTATATAAATGTAACAAATTATTTATTATTATTTGTATTTTATTTATTATATCAAATCAAATAGGTCAAAATTAAATTTAAAAAGGTAAGATATCAGAGAAAAAAATATATATCAAGGAAAGGATAAAAAAAGGGTAACACTTCACAATAACAGTGCATGAATAATCATGTACTAATAGCTAAATTAAATATTACTTTAATATAACTAATGATTAAGGACCAATCAAGAACTAACTCTTAATTACGACATGAATCATGATTTCATGTGTGAAAAAAGTATTAATAGTTTTAATTTAAAAAGAACTGCTATAACAAACATGCACTAACAGTAGTGAAGGTTATCATTATTCACACATTAATTAATATGATTCATGTCGTAATTAAGGTTAGTTCTTGATTAATCCATGCATTATCTATAGTTATTTTATATTAAAGTAATATTTAATTTAGCTGTTAGTACACAAATTATTCAATTATTGTGAAGTGTAATCAAAATAAGACAATTCAAATCCAAGCAAAACTAGCTATGCACCAGTCACTTCTGAGCCAAACTGATCCAACAAGAGCTTTTTAAAGTTCCTCGCTTCACCGCACATATAATAACAGTAAATACTGAGGCATTGTGAATGGTGTGGCAAAAACATATAGATGCCGGAGCAATCAACCTGTTCGACAGTGATCACTGTTTCACACGCATTATAGTTTTCTTTTGAGATCAGGTCAGATATCGTGATTAAATTCACTGTAACTGTTTTTGCTTCTGTCCTGCAGATGGTGCTGTTCTTATATAAAGAATTATTGTTCTATGTTCTGTAATAGAATGTCGGATTTCTCTATTGTTCTATGTATTGTTTATTAACAATCTATCATGTAAGCCATGAAATATTAGACAATGTTAGTTGATGTTGAACTGATCTGAAACCTGCTGACCTCATTACACACACTAAACCTGACAATGCCAATTAATATAGTCACTGCCCTGATGCACTCATTACTATTTGTCTGCATTAAACACACACATTAGAGGTAAATAGATTTGTGACTTTTGAAGAAAATTCAGAAATATGTTGGTCTGTTTTGTTGTATAGCCCAACCGTAATTGTTTATTGTATCTTTAAATATTTCTCTCTGGTGTGTGTAGTATTCTATTATTAATGTGAGACGGTGGTATATGTGACACTTATAGTAAATGCAGGGGACTATTGTGGGCTCATTAGAGTTGTGGCAGTCATAAGTGACTCTTACTTTATTCCTCTGAGGGCGTGTGCGGAGATACCGTATCTGTCACGCTCTGCTGCTCTAATTAGTCAAGACCAACTGCTCGAAGAAACCTCATAGGTCCAGAACAAGTTGGAGTGTGTTCAGTGAGATGTGTTTCTTCTTGATTTGGCCAAATGTTTGTGTGCAGCCACATTCGCCCTGTAAAAGAGGAAGACATGGGTGGCTGTAGCACAGGATTGTTTTGTCAAAGCAGGTATGAGTGCGGATCAAGCATAAGAGAGCAGGACTGCTGGCCTCAGCAGAGGGACTCTTAGGATGAAGTGCCACGCTGTCCATACGAGCGCAGTAATTGGTCCCACAGAAATAAGGTTTGATTCTGGGCATTAGCGAATCTCACCCTGCAGATGCTGTGCCTCAGACTGTCTACTAAAGGTGACACAATTTATACAGTCATTGTCCTCCAAGGAAGAAGACTGAAATACTAAAAGAACCGACTTCTTTTCATTTAGGCACTGCAATGGTAAAAGTTCCCTAACCCAAGCCAATGTGTCTCTAAATTAAAAGTAGTGTATCTTTGTTAAATTGGACGGTGATGACAAGGGACTGTAAGTAAGCTAGTGAATAGACCTTAGAAATTGGTTCCAAAAAAATTATAGATTTTTTTTTTTATTTAAGCTCTGAGTCACTTTGGGTTCCACTGAAGAGGAAAGAAAATAATGTAGATTTGAAATAAAGTGTTACTCATTGTGAAGCTCGCCAAGCTTTACTTTGTCTCGCATGGCAGTAAATAATATGATCATGCAGTCAATACAGACATTTCATAAAAACATTCAAAACAAGCAGGGCTATATAAACCTATTAAAAAAAACTCACACCATGTCTAAACCGGACGCGAGTTGCACAATCCGACAAATGACAATAAAACCCATCAGAGTACGTGATGGAGCACGGAGTGGAGCGGTGTCATTTTGAATGGAGGGAGAAGCGGATTTTAACAAATTCGGAGCATAGAGATTTTCACTCGCTCCAAGAGCGTTCCACCTCCGCTCCATCACGAGTACAATTCATTCCAACAGCCCGTAATATAACTGCATATTTTGCAAGAATTCACATATTAAACATATTTAGCTAGCTTGATAGAAAATGATCACTCACATAAAAAAGAATGTGAAGGCTATGATAACGTGAGCGGGAAGTAATAGTTCTCATGTAATTTGTAACTTTGTTCCTTCTGATACTGAATATTTCCAGGTGAAAGCATGATTTAAATAAGTACTACAACACTTATTCACACGCAATCACTCTCTCAATAATGCATTCAAACAAATGTAATCTTACAGTGCTACTCCATCTGTTTCTGATTTCGAATGAGTAGAAATGTGTAAGAAATTAAGCGATAGAAGTAAAATAACTCCCAAAATTGCACTGTTCTTTTCATCAGAAACAAAAATTGGCACATCAGTAAATTGATGCCTCGTTCTATTTATGACGAATTGTACAGGCACTACGTTCAAATGATTTGGATCTGTAGCTTTTTCGCATCAAGTGTAGACAGACTTTTAGCACAGTGGGGTTCGGCAGGACAACTGTCTGGTCTTGTGTAGATACGGTCAGACAGTGTCTGCTCTATTACAAATAACTATCTATTACAAGATGGAAATATAGACTAGAGATGTTTACATTTGCTCTGTCCTACGTCCATGACACTGACTCACTGCAGAGTTGCCCGTTTTAATCTTGACAGCTCTTAATGCCGAATATATCATCTTGTCAAGTCAAGTCACCTTTATTTATATAGCGCTTTTAACAATACAAATTGTAACAAAGCACTGCACAATATCAAAATAGGCAAATTGTGTCAATAATGTAAAATGACAGGATTTAACACTCAATTATCTGCTGAATGCATTTCATTATTGAATTTAGTAATGGCATTGTCCAGCTTAGTTCAGTTTATAATATCTGTGCAATCAAGTCGATGATTGTGCTGGAAATGAAGTGTCCCCAACTGAGCAAGCCAGAGGCGACAGCGGCAAGGAACGAAAACTCCATCGGTGACAGAATGGAGAAAAAACCTTGGGAGAAACCAGGCTCAGTCGGGGGGCCAGTTCCCCTCCGGCCAGACGAATCAGTAGTTTGTTCCAACTGCAGCAAAGTCAGAGTGTAAGTGGTCCACTGGTTCCAGGGGTCTTTCCCCGATGGATGTCTAGGTGATGAGGTCCTCACTGGAGATCTGTCTCTGGGGCTCATCTATGTGTCCTAGACTCCGCTGACGGTCAGGGCTGTAGGGGCTGTAGAGGTTGTCTCCAGGTGCTGATCCTCCATTTATGGCAGACTTTGGTTAAGTCAGTATAATCGCTGATGGTTGGCTTCCTCTGAGGTCCTCGGAGGGGTTGTCATCGTCTCTTCTCAGGTGTTCGGTCATCTCAATCGTTTAAGGGTAGGATCCAGACTGAAGCTTGTGTAATTCCTAGCTACCACGGGATGTTAATCCCGTGGCAGTAACATAGAAACAGTAAGACAATTAGCGTAGCAGTTGTTCCATTCAGGAATAACCCTGGATGAAATTATCAGTATAACCCAAGCTAAAGCATAATAATGTGCATTTGTTCAGATAGACTGGCAGTACAAGATTGTGGGATGCATTATATGAATGCTTGGCTAAAGAGATGCGTCTTTAATCTAGATTTAAACAGAGAGAGTGTGTGTGAACCCCGAACGTTATCAGGAAGGCTATTCCAGAGTTTAGGAGCCAGATATGAAAAGGTTCTACCTCCTTTAGTGGACTTTGCTATCCTAGGTACTACCAAGAGTCCAGAGTTTTGCGACCTAAGGGAGCGGGTTGGATTGTAGCGTGATAGAAGATTAGTTAGGTACGCAGGAGCTAAATCATTTAGGGCCTTATAGGCAAGTAAAAATATTTTGTAACTGATACGAAACTTAATAGGTAGCCAGTGCAGAGACTGTAAAATTGGAGTAATATGGTCATATTTTCTTGACCTGGTAAGGACTCTAGCCGCAGCATTTTGTACTATCTGTAGCTGAATTTAATAGGAGAAAATTACTGGTCATCCAATATTTTATATTTTTAACACACTCTGTTAGCTTAGATAGTTTAGAAGTTTCATCTGGTTTTGTTGAGATATATAGTTGAGTGTCATCAGCATAACAATGGAAACTAATCCCGTATTTTCTAATAATATTACCAAGGGGCAACATATATAATGAAAATAATAGAGGACCTAGGACAGATCCTTGTGGTACTCCATACTTTACTGGTGATAATTGAGATGACTCCCCGTTTAAATAAACAAAGGGGTAGCGATCGGACAGGTAGGATCTAAACCATCTTAAAGCCTGCCCTTGAATACCTGTATAGTTTTGTAATCGATCTATCAGTATGTCATGATCTATAGTGTCGAACGCAGCACTAAGATCAAGTAAAACTAGCAACGAGATGCAGCCTTTGTCTGACGCAAGAAGCAAGTCATTTGTAATTTTAACAAGTGCAGTTTCTGTGCTATGGCGGGACCTGAAACCTGACTAAAATTCTTCATAGATATCATTTTTTTGCAGAAAGGAGCACAGTTGAGCAGACACTACTTTTTCTAATATTTTCGACATAAACGGAAGATTTGAAATGGGCCTGTAATTTGCCAGTTCACAAGGATCTAATTTTGGTTTCTTAATAAGAGGCTTAATAACTGCCAGCTTAAATGGTTTTGGGACGTGACCTAAAGATAACGAGGAGTTAATAATATTGAGAAGCGGGTGTTCTGCAACAGGTAACAACTCTTTCAATAGTTTAGTGGGTACAGGATCTAATAAACATGTTGTTGGTTTAGATGCAGTGATAAGTTTATTTAGCTCATCCTGTCCTATAGTTGTAAAGCACTGCAGTTTTTCTTTGGGTGCGATGAATGAAGCTGGAGTACTAGACGCTGTAGAATCTACGTTTGTTATTGTATTTCTGATATTATCTATTTTATCAGTAAAGAAATTCATAAAGTCATTACTATTAAACTGTGAGGGAATATTTAGATCGGGTGACATCTGTTTATTTGTTAATCTAGCCACTGTGCTAAATAAAAACCTTGGATTGTTTTGGTGATTATCTATGAGTTTGCGGATATACTCGGTTCTTGCAGTTTTTAGAGCCTGTCTATAGCTGGACATACTGTTTTTCCACGCAATTCTAAAGACTTCCAAGTTACTTTTTCTCCATTTGCGCTCAAGAATACGAGTTTCTTTCTTTAGAGAATGGGTATAACTGTTGTACCATGGCGCAGCACGTTTTTCTCTAACCTTTTTTAATTTGATGGGGGCAACAGTTTCTAACGTATGAGAGAAGATAGTTACCATGTTGCTAGCAATTGTGTCTAGTTCATCTGTATTTATGGGTACACAGAGCAGTTGAGATAAATCAGGCAGGTTATTTGTGAATCTGTCTTTAGTGGCTGGAATAATAATTCTGCCTGGGCGATAACGCGGAGCCATATAGTTAATATCAGTAATATGCAGCATGCATGATACAAGGAAATGGTCAGTAACATCATCACTTTGAGGTATGATATCTATATCAGTTAGATCAATTCCATGCAATATTATTAAATCTAGCGTATGATTAAAACGATGCGTGGGCCCGGTGACATTTTGCTTGACACCAAAAGAGTTTATTAGGTCAGTAAACGCAAGTCCTAACGCATCATTTGTATTATCAACGTGAATGTTAAAATCTCCAACAATTAGTGCTTTATCAACAGTAACCAATAGGTCTGAGAGGAAATCTGCAAATTCTTTTAGAAAATCTGTATATGGCCCTGGCGGTCTATACACAGTAGCCAGAGCAAGAGATAGGACAGATTTATTTTGCTTATCTGACAGTTTAACATTGAGCATAAGTATTTCGAATGAGTCAAACCTGTATACTGTTTTCTGAGTAACATTGAGAATATCACTATATATTGTTGTGACACCGCCGCCACGACCAGTCTCACGAGGCTCGTGCTTATAACAGTAGCTTGGTGGAGTAGATTCATTTAGACCAAAATAATCATTTGTTTTAAGCCAGGTTTCAGTCAGACAGAGTACATCAAAACTATTATCTGTGATTATTTCATTTACAATAACTGCTTTCGGTGGGAGTGATCGGATATTTAGGAGCCCAAGTTTAAAAAATTGTTTTTGTTAATTTATTTTGCATTTTTCTGGTTTAATCACGATCAGATTTGTTCTAGATCCTGCATTAAATTTATATTTTGAACTCACTATTCGGAGAACAGACACAGTCTGTATAGATTGGACACTGCAAGTACCTTTATCATTTAAGTGGGTAGAACAAAAGTCATCATAGCTGTTATTGGAGAATTGGCTTACTAGTCAGATAGAGCGTAGCGTCCTGGTGATGTTGTCCGACAGGAGTTCCGCACCGACTCTGCTGGGGTGCAGGCCATCAGACTGTCATTATGAACAATCATAAGTGCATATATCAAAATAATAAGCATTTGCATTTGTATATTTAGTAAGGATGTGGCACGAGATCTCGCGAGATCTGATTTGAATTCTCAAATAACAGCTATGATGACTTTTGTTCTACCCACTTAAATGAAGTACTTGCCATGTCTAATCTAAACAGACTGTGTCTGTTCCCCGAATAGTGAGGCCAAAATATACATTTAATACAGTATCTAGAAAATATCTGATCGTGATTAAACCGTAAAAATAAATGAAAAAAAAAAGTTTAAAGCTTGGGCTCCTAAACATTAGCTCACTCACACCCAAAGCAGTTCAACCATGACAACTCTCTGAAAATGTTAGCATGGTGATGGATATGACAGTGTTAATGTATTTGGTCTTGGTTGGAATAGATCTGCCACACTGCTGCTGAATTGCTGCTGCTGTTGGTTATTGCTGTAGTTGTAGATTATTGCTGTTGAGGAACTTGCTACTGCCAATGCATATGGGGATACTGTGCATGAGTATTTGAGACACACTGCTGCTGCACAAATAGCATGTAAAATACCCCCCAACAAAGCTGGAAGAAGAAAACAAAACAATTAATTATGTATGCTGCTGCTAAACAATAATATGCTTAAAATAATCACAATAAGAAGGAATATAAAACAAAAAAAAAACAGACAAGCAGATCTATTGCCAAGACATGTGTATTCCTTATGCTTCTCCGGAGAGCCACGAGACTGTGTGTTTTGCTATCTATGTGAGCCTGGGCCGGCTTTGCTGAATGGCTTAACGCTAGTGAACTATTGCTGTGTGTACCTGATCGCTTGACCAGATAGCTTAAACTAGTGACATGAGTTAAATGTGTTTCTGGGCTAATGGAGCCCAGATAAATTAACTAGTGGCTTAACAATGTGAACCTGGGTGCCATACCCTTAGGTTTATTTAACTAATTACCCAAATAACTATTGGCGCTTTTCCACTGCATGGTACTGTACAGTTCGGCACGGCTCGGTACGGTACGGCTCAGTTCGGGTCGGTTTGCGTTTCCACTGCAGTTTAGTACCGCTATAGAGTGGGGGGGATTATTCACGCGTCGTTATAATTGCGCCGCCTCTACTGCCGTGACATCATCGTAAACGTTCCACAAACAAACTCACAACAAAGAAAGGAGACGGAATAGTGTTCTTCACTCTCGGCATGTGGATGTTTTTAACAGCAATGTAGAGGTCTATGAGAATGCTTGTGATTTACCCCCAGCAGCAGAGACTGTGGTGGCAGTGACACGGGCTGTAGAGGAGGAGAGCAGGGATGTTTTTAACAGCAATGTAGAGGTCTATGAGAATGCTTGTGATTTACCCCCAGCAGCAGAGACTGTGGTGGCAGTGCCACGGGCTGTAGAGGAGGAGAGGGATGTTCGTGCAGGTGTGCTGCGTTACTTGATTACGTTAGTTAAATATTCATGTAGCGTGTTCTGTAAAGTTAATTATCAATAAACTTTTGAATATTTCAAAATGTACAATGTATCCCTTGTTTTTTTTATTTATGTGATGGTTTTTATAATCGTGGCATTAATCATTTGTCTTTTTCATTACGTGCTCATACAATAATACATTTTTAATATAGTCTGGAGGTACACTTATTCGATCAGATTGTTTTTAATTGAAGCAAAACACACATACAAAGGTAAAAATATAAACAGAAAACATACTCTGAAAATATGGCAAGTTCTAACCTAAGGTTATATAACATTACATAAGGCTTTTTCCTTCGGCGTCGCGCCATCAAGCTCTCGCTGGATCCACTCCTCGGCTATCAACGAGAGGAACGTCTGAACTTCCTCAACAGACAACGACACTGCTATTTTGTGGTTGATGCAAAAATGTGTGTTTGTTTAAACAAAGTTGTGTCCGATCCTTCACTGACTGTGCTGATTTAAATCTAGCGGGTCGGGCTGTAGAGGAGGGTCTCATGTCGCAAGTTCAGTGACGCAGTAAAGACGATTCTCTCCGGCCAATCAGTGATCAGTAGAGTTAACACGTCACGTTTTGGTAACGGTACGGATCGCTTGGAACCTCGGCCGAGATGGTACTAAAAAAGTACCAGGTACAGTACCCAGTGGAAAACCCCTCAAAAGTGAACCGTACCGAACCGTACCGTGCCGTACCATGCAGTGGAAAAGCGCCATATGTGTGTCTGAGCCAATAGGTCAAACTTACCTAGTTAGAAACGCACACTATGTGTGTTATTAACAAACAGGAATCACACTGCAGGCTGATATATTAGGTAATCCCCAGCAACCACCTGACTCGGGCTCGGGTGGCCTGAGCAAATAGTTTTACATTTTCTATGTCGTTTAAAAAAAAGAATTCTTGGCTAAAGTGATTAATTACTCACCCACATGTTGTTCCAAACCCATAAGACCCTTTGTTCAACTTCAGAACACAAATTAAGATATTTTTGATGAAATCCGAGAGCTTTCTAGCCCTGCATAGACAGCAATGTAACTGAAATGTTCCCAGGCCCAGAAATGTAGTAAGGACATTGGTCAAATACTTCATGCTGACGTATAACACGCATGCTCGGAGTCTTGTTTACAAGCAGAGGAATTGCACATGTATGCGTCGTGGTACTCTCCATAATGGCACAGGACAGTGACTTGGAGGAGAAGAACTGTAGAATAAAGTTGTTATTTTTGCTTTCTTTTCACACAAAAAGTATTCTCGTAGCTTAGTAAAACATTTCTCGTCACATGGACTATTTTACAGATGTCCTTAATATGTTTCTGGGCCTGGGAAAATTTCAGTTACGTTGATGTCTATGCAGGGTTAGAAAGCTCTCTGATTTAATAAAAAAATATATTAATTTGTGTTCCGAAGATGAACGAAGGTCTTACAGGTTTGGAACGACATGAGGGTGAGTAATTAAAGACAGAATTGTCATTTTTGGGTGAACTATCCCTTTGAAGTATTAGTTAGCCCAGAAATTTAAATTTTCCATTAATTTACTCTCTCTCTCTCTGGCCATGCAAGAAGTAGATGATGTTCTTTAAGTAGAACAAAACATAATTTTAGCTGAACTTGTGGTCCTTGGTGATTCATAAAATGCAGCTCAACGGGTGTCGTCACTTTTCGAGTCAAAAAACATAAACAAGCTACACAAAATTTATATCAATGGTGGCACAGAAATCTTGAGTTCCAGACTCCGGTTTTCCTGATCGTAATGTAATAATATGCTGTCTGAATCTGCTTTTTGACTTACAAATTGGTGGCACCTGTTGATGTGAAGTTTATAAATGTCAGGCCTCTGTCGTGTGTCATGTGTCCCCACCTCATGTTTCCTTATTTGGTTTGTTTCCGGTCCTTGTTTAATGTCATTATTAGTTAATTCATGTCCAGCCGTGTTTGTCTATTATCTATGATTTACCTGTGTATATTAGTTCATGCCTGTTCAGTTTGATGTTGTCTGGTCTACTTGTTATTCCCGGTGTATCCTGTCTGTGAGTCCTGCCTTGTCCTGTTATGTCCAGCCCTGATGTCTTTATTAAATATTATCATTTGAGTTTAAATCCTCGTCTGCGTGTTCCTGTTCCTCCCTCGTGTGTGCACCGTGACAGAAGACCAGACCATAACCGTAAGCGGCGCCCATTCACCCCGTTTTGTTTTCGTTCTTTGAAAAGTTTGTATTTTGTTCCTGTCTGTCTGTCCCGCGACAAGGAAGTCGCCACTCGTCATTCCCACCATAGCCCACTGCAAGTCGGCGTGGGAGTTCGGCGGGTTCGCCGCGAGCGCCGCGAGTCCACTGGCCGCGAGCCCTCATGCCCGCCGATCGCGGGAGATATCCGTCGCCGGCGGAGGCTCTCCCAAGCCCGCCGGCATCCTTGCCTAGTTCCCGGGTTGCCGCTCCCCCAGGCGCGCCGTTCGCGGGAGATCACGCCACCGCATCGCCTCTGACTCAATGCCCGCCGGCCCGCCTCTGACTCAATGCCCGCGGGCCCACCGCTGTCCTAAAGCCCGCCGGATTGCCGCTGACTCAAGCCCGCCGGATTGCCGCTGACTCAAGCCCACTGGATCGGCGTAGATTCATGCCCGCTGGCCGCCGCTATCCCTAGCCCCGTGGATCGAGTCCACATGTGACGGCCAGGAGTGCCGTGTGTCTGTCTTGTCGTGCCCACAGGAACATTTTAACTATCTTGTCTTGTCTTGTCCATGGAGACTCGTCTGGGGCAGGCGGCTCCTCGTGTGGTGGCCATGGAGGCCATTCTAGCCGCCTGCCCCCTTGTTGCTGAAGTGGAGGCGGTCGCTGAGGGACCCTGTGAGGGCCCCTGACTCCTGATCATGCCCAGAGGAAACCTCAGCCTAACTGTAGAAATGTCGCAGTTTGGTCTTAGCATGCTACTTTTTATATCCCATGCATGTTAAGGCTGTTAGATCTGCACTCTCTGAAATACTGAAAGCATTCCATATTCCTTTTGTGTCACCTCTGTGTTAGTATTAGGTCATTTGCTTAGTTTAAGACTAGTGTGTAAAGTCTAGATTAATATTAATAAAGTCTTTGGGTGTCAGTATGGAAGGCATGTTATAATAAACTCGTTTCCGCAGTACCTGTGTGGACTATCAGGAGCTGCTTAAAAAGTTTTATGATAGACCAAAAAAAGCAATCTACAGAGCTTTGAAAAGCTCAGCCGCTCGAC
This sequence comes from Schizopygopsis pylzovi, assembly GCA_027422435.1. Taxonomy (NCBI): domain Eukaryota; kingdom Metazoa; phylum Chordata; class Actinopteri; order Cypriniformes; family Cyprinidae; genus Schizopygopsis; species Schizopygopsis pylzovi. The sequence continues at coordinate 57,175,209 of CM049817.1, read as the reverse complement.
TCGAAACCCCGCGGAACAGCAGAACTTCCCGTTCCTTCACACAATGACAAATGAGCTGCTGTCTCGGTGCTCCTCTCCCATTCCACACATGTGCTCAGAGCTATACATCATCTTTGCTGTAAAAGTCCTCATAACTCCACAACCAAATCTGGTATTAAAGAAAGAGATTTTGTTTTAAGTGATGAGTATGAGCATAATCTCCAACTATGTTTATAATGGTTCATAATGCCTATGTGGTAGAGTAAGATTTTCCAACAATAATTCACTGGAAATTATCTCATTCTAAAGCAGGGTCATTCTGAAACGTTTTCCCCTTTTATTAAACATCTGTTAGAAACACAGCCTTTGTTTGCCTTGTAATGATGATCTTAATGAAGAAGATTCAAATCAATGCTGCGCTGCGTTTCTTCCACCTATTTTTATGCGCATTTTAGAATATTGCATAAAAAATCTATGGAAGATGCGCATAAATGCTCACATTTGAGTAGGATAAACTTTTTATCCGGTAAGAAAAAATGTGCATAAACTATAATGGAAACACATTTACCGAATAAATTCCTCCATTCGCATAAAAAAGGTTATGTGGTCAATGGTTAGAGAGTCGAATTCGTCATCGAAAGGTTGTGAGTTCGAATCTCGAGCTGGCAGGAATTGTAGGTGGGGGGGCATGAATGTCCAGTGCCCTTGAGCACCTCAGTCACTTGAGTTAATTGCAGAGCACTAATTCCGACTGTGGGTTACCATACTTGGTCGTGTCACATCACTTCACTTTCACTTTCCCTTTGAGACAAGAACTTGACTAAACAGCGGACCGATCTCATTCATTGCATCTATAAGTTGATATGGTCATTCTGAAAACCCTGAGGAAAGTCTGTCCTCACCAGGAAGTGACAATTTTGTTCTCTTTGACTCGTTGGATGGAAAGTGTGCTTTATTCGCAAATGTTTTATTTAAAAGTTAAATTTGAATCTTTGGATGGAAACATAGCTAATATCATCTAGCATAATAACTGCAGTGAACTCTGAGAACGGCACTGAACTATCTCCAGTCAAAAAATATTTTTATTTATTATTTAATAAAATTGTATTTAATGAGTTATTAATTATTAATAATTATTAAATCTTTGATATGTAGTAATTCAGCACCATCCAATTCTGACACTTCCTCAGACTTTCATTATGAACAATCATAAGTGCATATATCAAAATAATAAGCATTTGCATTTGTATATTTAGTAAGGATGTGACAAGATCTCGTGGCACGAGATCTCGCGAGATCTGATTTGAATTCTCAAATAACTGCTATGATGACTTTTGTTCTACCCACTTAAATGAAGTACTTGCCATGTCCAATCTATACACACTGTGTCTGTTCCCCGAATAGTGAGGTCAAAATATACATTTAATACAGTATCTAGAAAATATCTGATCGTGATTAAACCGTAAAAATGTTAAATAAATGAACAAAAAAACGTTTACAGCTTGGGCTCCTAAACATTAGCTCACTCACACCCAAAGCAGTTCAACCATGACAACTCTATGAAAATGTTAGCATGGTGATGGATATGACAGTGTTAATGTATTTGGTCTTGGCGGAATAGATCTGCTACACTGCTGCTGAATTGCTGCTGCTGTTGGTTATTGCTGTAGTTGTAGATTATTGCTGTTCAGGAACTTGCTACTGCCAATGCATATGGGGATACTGTGCGTGAGTATTTGAGACACACTGCTGCTGCACAAATAGCATGTAAAATACCCCCCAACAAAGCTGGAAGAAGAAAACAAAACAATTAAGTATGTATGCTGCTGCTAAACAATAATATGCTTAAAATAATCCCAATAAGAAGGAATATAAAACATAAAAAAAACCCAGACAAGCAGATCTATTGCCAAGACATATGTACTCCATATGCTTCTCCGGAGAGCCACGAGACTGTGTGTTTTGCTATCTATGTGAGCCTGGGCCGGCTTTGCTGAATGGCTTAACACTAGTGAACTATTGCTATGTGTACCTGATCGCTTGACCAGATAGCTTAAACTAGTGACATGAGTTAAATGTGTTTCTGGGCTAATGGAGCCCAGATAAATTAACTAGTGGGTTAACAATGTGAACCTGGGTGCCATACCCTTAGGTTTATTTAACTAATTACCCAAAGAACTATGTGTGTCTGAGCCAATAGGTCAAACTTACCTAGTTAGAAACGCACACTATGTGTGTTATTAACAAACAGGAATCACACAGCAGGCTGATATATGAAGTAAACCCCAGCAACCACCTGACTCGGGCTCGGGTGGCCTGACCAAATAGTTTTACATTTTTTATGTAGTTAAAAAAAAAAAATCTTGGCTAAAGTGATTAATTACTCACCCACATGTTGTTCCAAACCCCTAAGACCCTTTGTTCAACTTCAGAACACAAATTAAGATATTTTTGATGAAATCCGAGAGCTTTCCAGCCCTGCATAGACAGCAATGTAACTGAAATGTTCCCAGGCCCAGAAATGTAGTAAGGACATTGGTAAAATACTTCATGCTGACGTATAACACGCATGCTCGGAGTCTTGTTTACAAGCAGAGGAATTGCACATGCATGCATCGTGGTACTCTCCATAATGGCATAGGACAGTGACTTGGAGGAGAAGAACTGTAGAATAAAGTTGTTATTTTTGCTTTCTTTTCACACAAAAAGTATTCTCGTAGCTTAGTAAAACGTTTCTCGTCACATGGACTATTTTACAGATGTCCTTAATATGTTTCTGGGCCTGGGAAAATTTCAGTTATGTTGATGTCTATTCAGGGTTAGAAAGCTCTCTGATTTAATCAAAAAATATATGAATTTGTGTTCCGAAGATGAACGAAGGTCTTACAGGTTTGGAACGACATGAGGGTGAGTAATTAATGACAGAATTGTCATTTTTGGGTGAACTATCCCTTTTAAGTATTAGTTAGCCCAGAAATTTAACATTTGCCATTAATTTACTCTCTCTCTCTCTGGCCATGCAAGAAGTAGATGATGTTCTTTAAGTAGAACAAAACATAATTTTAGCTGAACTTGTGGTCCTTGGTGATTCATAAAATGCAGCTCAACGGGTGTCGTCACTTTTCGAGTCAAAAAACATAAACAAGCTACACAAAATTTATATCAATGGTGGCACAGAAATCTTGAGTTCCAGACTCCGGTTTTCCTGATCATAATGTAATAATATGCTGTCTGAATCTGCTTTTTGACTTACAAATTGGTGGCACCTGTTGACGTGAAGTTTATAAATCACCAAGGAACACGACTTCAGTTATAAATCATCTTTAGTTTTCTACTAAATAAATAAAGTAGCTTACATCTTGGTTGGCCGAGGGGATGAGTAAAGTGACAGCAAATATTAATTGTTGGTTCTTCTTCAGTGTGTCAGGTTTATACTTGTACTTGACAGTCGAAGTTAAAAAAAGTGTTATTTAGCAGTGTTTTTTTTTTTAACAGTACACTGTGCAGATACCTTGGCTTAATTGCTTATTAATTGGTGCAGATCTGCTTTGAGATCTCAAAATTATGAACATCAACCTGAAGAACCAGAAATAAAGTTGATCCAGCAGGAAAAGTGTCTAAAGTACTGAGTCAGCTTTTCAGGTCAGTGGCTACTCTTCTTAATGGCTGACAAAGAAACTAGGGTTGATTTTGAGTGATTTTGGTTGTATTGTTATACATACAGACGTTATGGGGTGATGCATAGTATTGTGTGGCTGTACTGATTAGATTCCATGTCTCTTATTCTCACTCTGAGGGAAATATTGACATCCATACTGCTGTCAATGATGTCCTCCGTGCTCCCTCCACCTATCTGCTTGAGTATGACTCCAACCTTCTCAAGATGTGGGATGTAAGTGATCATGTTGCTTAAGCCTATGATACACGGGGCAACTTTTGAGCAATTTAACTGGGCAAAAATGAGACAAAGGACAACACGACCGATCTAAAGGCAAGGCAAGTTTATTTGTATAGCACATTTCATACACAGTGGTAATTCAAAGTGCTTTACATAAAAGAAAGTGAAATAATCATTCACAGCAATAAAAACAAGGAGTTAAAAATAATAAAATAGGGAAATTTAAAATGATATAGAAATTGATTTAAAATGAAATGTAAAACAGTTAAATAGAAAAGGATTATACATAAAATAATGCAGTCAGTTCGGACGTAGCACAGTGCTCATTCAACAAATGCACAGCTAAATAGATGAGTGTTGAGACCGGATTTAAATGTGGCTAATGTTTTAGCACATTTGATCTCTTCTGGAAGCTGGTTCCAGCTGCGGGCGGCATAATAGCTAAAAGTACTCTAAAGTATTCGGTTAGAAATGTGTTGCCCATTCTCAATGGGAAAGTGCCCAAGCGACATTGCTCAAAAATGTTGCCCTGTGTATCATCACCTTTAGCATTTAGAGAGATAGATGAAAATGCTGCCTAGTCCTCATTTACACTTTTAGCAGAAGACCAAATAATTACTACAATTATAAAGGATATGTTCAAAACCTGGATCTTCAGCCTGAATGACATCTGAATGGCAGGAGAGATTGTTGGTCACCGAACCATTTTTGTTCAAACTGGCTTACATAGTATAGAAAAAAATACTATGATAATTAATGCAACCTGAAAGTGTTCAGTAATCCACAATCTCACCTTCCATTCAGATGTCATTAAAGTTCTAGTTGCAGGTTTTGAATATAGGCTATCAATTATAATTGTAGTTATTGTATGGGATAGAATGGTTTGGAGTAGATGTAAATGTAATTTATTAGCAGTCAGTCTTTGGAAGTTTAGAGCTATGTTACTCTGTTTTTGTCTTCATGTAGAACAATCTGATGAACCAGACGCTGATGATTTATCCCTTCATCTCCTCTCCGTTAGTGACTATACAACAGTTGACACGTTCTTCGGCTCAGAGAAGACTGAAGTTGCACTTTGGGTAACATAGTTAATGATTTCCCCACATTGGCTCATGCATTTGTCATGCTTTTGGACTAACTTATGCCTTGGATCTAAGTTTCCCAAAAGAGTTGGACAATACATTTGACTTTACCCAGAAAGTCTTGATGGGTCTGGAGGATGGGAAGCTGAGTCTTGAAAATGAACTTTTGTCAGTAGAGCTTCCTCAATGTTTGAACAAAGCTAGCAAAAGGTACTCCTTTATTTGGCATTTCATTTAAACTTTCACTTCTTTCACTTTTAGTGCATTGTGTATTTTTGTATAATATTTGTCTAGTATTTAATTTTCTAACATTTTCGTTCCTTATACAATACCATGTGTTCATCCACTCATAGAAATGACAGTTAAAAAAAAATACATTGCTCTATTTTGAAATCTTTCTCATATATTCGATTCTAGTATAGCTTTTATATTTCTAAAGTTACTGTTAGATATGAATTTTGTTCCTATTTTAGGGAAGTGTTTACAGCTGGGTGATATCCAGATATTCATATTGTCCACTTCTAAAAGTGACCGTTATTATCTCAGCTCATTTCTCAAGGGCCTTGCACTGTTTTTCAGAATGTATTTCCATTTGATAGACAATTTAATGTTGATGTTTTGTTAATGATTTGTGGTTGCTTAATAAAAGAGTAACTTGCGTTAAATTGTCTATAGTTTTTGTTTTTTATTTTATTTCAGAATGAGTATAGTTGGTGTATAGTTATTTATCAAAACAAATTTTTTTATGAAGGTAAACTTAATAGTAATGTAACAAAAAAAATCTTTAATTCATTTGAATTGGTTCTGTGAACCCAAAAACTCCTTGTAAAATTAACTTGATCAATAATGTTATAGTAACTTTAATGTTATAGTAATGTAAAAGTTTCCACTGACTAAGATTTAAGTTACTATCAGTTAAAATTACTTGGTAACATTTACTTTAAAAAAATGTTTCTTTTCAGTTAATATAACTTAAACATTTCAGTGTAATCAGTTTCAACCATTTTTTTGAGTTATGTTAATTTATCTGGTTTTACAGTGTAGATTAAACATTTTAAGTGACTGACAGACCTAATATAAATATCCCTAACCATTGCAAACTCCTATAAAGAGGTTATCAGAGAACAGTTGCACTTTTGTAAACAGATTGTTTGCACACTAATAATAACAGACTCGCGCATCTAATAGTGTACGATTGCTGGATGTCACAGTAATAGTCTTTACCTCCACTACAATCATCATCCATTAAAACTTTACTGGTGAGAAGTTTGCTTTATTCAGCCCATACAGACTAGTCCTGACTTCATATTTCTTATTAATAGAGGTACGTTTGTTCCCACTAATCGCTGCACAAGTTAAGGTTATGTATGATGACGAAAGAATGTTAGGGCTAAAGTGAACCCTACTAGTGAGATTTTGAGAGAGAAATTCTAAAATTGTCTTGGTAATATTACGACAATAATCACAATGGCACAATAACTCATCAGATGTGTGAGTAGCTTCACAACATCTCCACAACAATCACAGCAGTCAATGTCATTTGGTCTTGTCCAAGCAAAATAAAATGATACAGATTATGCACATGAAACAATCACGTTCCTACTGTCGTCGGATGATTATTCAGATATAAAACTGTCTCTCTCTCTCTCTCTCTCTCTCTCTCTCTCTCTCTCTCTCTCTCTCTCTCTCTCTCTCTCTCTCTCTCTCTCTCTCTCTCTCTCCATCCGGATTCAGCATCAGAGAAAGAGAGAGATGGAAAGAGCAGTGTGATTAATATGGAGAGAGCACACTCAGGCTGCTTCATGCTGTGAGATGCCATAAACTCAAACACTTTATAAGGCAGAATAAAGAAAAGTCTTCCTCCCACTGCTTTCTCAGAAAAAAAAAACACTGTAAATATCTGTAAGTCTACATAGAAATGTGTTTGTCCTTGAAGCCATTCTTTGAGTCTTGAATTATTTACAGTGCGTCATTTCAGTTTTTAGAGATCTCTGAGAAGCTCATGCACAGCCTTGAGGAATGAGGGCTGTTCAGAAACAACAAACGCTTTCTCCTGCTGTCATAAAGATCCTTCAGCACCTGCACAACATCACGGGAAATGCCACAACAAGGGCCGATTTGTGCAGTTTTGTCACAGTTATGCCTAACCTTTCATGCCTTAGTGTTTGTAGCAGTGCACAATGATTCAAACTGCTGAAGAGTCTCTGAAGGAAAGCTGAAGATACTGCAAACTCTCAATCAACACTGGCATTACAGTCAGTCGTGACCATTCAGAGTAGTTTATTGGATAGCCGTGCAAGAGAGAGAATCAAAGATTTGAGTGAAATGGTTGATGGAGAACGTCATAGAAAGACTGGTGATAAACTATTGGCTGGTGTTTCCATGTTTCAGTGTAACAGCTGTGCGTTTCCTCTCATTAACAGATATCTCTCGGTGCAATATGGACAACTTTTCCTTTTTCTTAATACAACTTCATGTATTTTCAGTTTGATTCAGTGTATTGAATACAACAACATTTTTAATGTTCTATTCATGAATTTCATTGAATGTAGTCTAAACCATTGCTTAATTGTAGAACGGAAAACTATAATTTGGCAAAGTTGTAATGATACAAATTGTGATACACAATGACATCTCTAAATGCAGACGCATAGATGTGGTTTATTACCCTAAAAAAATCCTAAGCCTACGCACAAACATATTCAAATATTGAGCGGCCTTGCTATAAGCTATAGGTCTATGGCTATATTTCTGAAAGATTTGTTTATAAATTGGACTGAATAATTAAATTCAAATTGATTATTGTAGTGTAAATAATGCGAGTGGTGTGTTCACACTGAAAATGGCAAAAAATTTTATTTAAATACCCAGATAATGCACTAAAATAACTGAAGAGCAAAACTGCGTCCCAAATGACGCACTATGCACCTATATATGTATGTTATGCATTATGTACTCAACCATGTAGTGTATGAATTTTATAAGGTTATTTGTCATTAATAATCGGACTCTGATACCCTGCCCCTTCACATCGTAATTAAAGCTGTGACCGTTGAGTGCATTAAATGTACAACATTCCACACTTTGTTTTTATCAGTTATTTAAGTGCATTATCTGGGTGTTTAAAAGTGCACTTCTTTTGGGAATTTTCAGTGTGAACACACAACTCGCACTATTTATACTACAAAATGTCACAAAACATTACATAAGTACACAATTTGGGACGCACCGAAAGTGTGCGACGCTTCATGCACTCAGCTGTTACAGCTTTAATTATGTAGAATGGGGGGGGGGGGGGGGCTATCAGACTCTGATGAATGACGGAATAATTGTATATAATTCATAAACTACACAGTTGAGTGCATAAGTAGCCTACATGGTGTGTATCATTTGGAATGCCGCTCTTCAGATCCACTAGAAATTAATATTGTGTCATGTTTACCAAAAATAAAACTGGATGATATAGTTTCTCAGTTTAATGTTACTCTTGACAAGTACACATTTATTTAAACGCAACGCGGTGTTCAGATGTGAAACTTAAAATAACACTGTGCATTTTCATTCAAGTTCACTCTTTAATGTTATTGCTTTGACAAACTCATCATTGAGTATAGTGGATTTAGACTGGGACTGGGAGTAAAAAATGGCCAACTACAGTACAAAGAGTCGCTATATCTCACAATATTGCAGCAATCCTGTCGCATTTATGGCAAATAACATCACAAAACCCATGGTGACCCTGCTGACCAAAACAATAGAACCAATAGAAACAAAAGAAATTCTAATGATTTCCACTAAAAATACCATTACAAACATTACAAACTATCAACTTTTAACAATTAAAACATTAAATAATGATTTCTTGTAGTGTGTGTTGGGACATAATACATCAGGATATAGTGCTGTTTTGTTAGTTGTTTTTTTCAAATGACTAATTACCAGTAGAGACCAACAGGCACCATTACAGTTTCCATTAAAACAATGCAATTCTCATTATAATCAGTAAAACCATTGCAAATTATATGCTGGTTTTTATTTTTATTTTTCTCTATGAGATTTAAATAAATATATATTATTGTATAAACTAAAATACTTGAAAACTACATAAAAAGAGGAGAACGCAAAATGTATAAGATTGACAAACAATGATAAACATAAACCTGGAATATAGAAATCTGAAACAACAGAATACTTAAATTCGAGTATATGTCTCGTTGTGTGTGTGTCGTGTTAATCAGATTAATCACCTTATAGGCAACTTCATTTACTGTGTTTTCTAACTCAATATCTCTCAAACGTAGCCGTTGTAGAATCACTTAAGGCAGCGGCTATTAGCACTATTATTAACCTATTAGCAGGATTTTCTGCTATTTATACTACTTAATGCAAATAGTAGCAATTATCTGCACCTCAGTATTGCAATACATTATAAAACAGTATACAATAATAACTTGAGTGAGTGTAAATGTAAATTTTAATTCAAATTATTAAATAGATGCAATGTTACTGGGACAATAAAGCCCTCCCTACACCCACCTTAACCCTACTCTATACTTTATTTCAACTTTTTGATTATTTCCTTTATATTTATTAAAAATAAATGCCTTTATGATGTGATTTTAAATTTGAAAAAGGAAAAAAAAATGTTTGCTCGAAGGTGGATTCGAACCCGGGTTAATTACGTCACAAAAGGTACGACATATGCTTTACCTCTGCGCCACTGATACTTAAGATAGTCAGCCGTCTATAGCAAACTTGACTCGCCCGATCACACGCTGATGGATAGAGTTAATTTACATTGGCACTCCGCGTTACTAATCTGACACGTTTTCTTTGATAATGAACCAGTCAGGCCGACGGCCGCTGGATGTACGGTGTTCAGCCCGCCCCTGAATATAAAGTATCTTATATTATTCGATTGTTGAAGTCATTATGTGCCTTTCCAAATAAGGTGTTAATAGACTTTTAGATAAAAGCAGTCTCACGCATACACGATGTTCTTCTAGCTTTAAGAACGCAGTTTCCCTTCAATGTTTAACAGAATGGGTCGCATATAATAGTGCATCGTGAGAGAGATGTGTTCGTGAGAATGAAAGAGGACAGCAGACCTGTACGTGTCTTTCATCATTAATGAGTTTCATTCGTGCTTTCGTTAGATGGCAGCAAAGCACCAGAACAACATCAGAGAAGCTCTGCAGCAGAACACAAGCGCGAGCTGCTGCTGTCATTACCGGACCGAGCCGAGCACACACACACACCGCTGTATTCATCGGAACCAGACGAAATGAACTGCTTTTGGATACACTCGATCCTCGTCCTGGGATTCTTCGTGCTCTTCGGGTTTGAAGGTAAGACATGCTTTGGTCATGATCTGTATTTCTGCACGCGCTCGTTCGTGTTCATGGCGGTATAAACCGAGGATGTGCCACAGATCACTTCAGTCCTTCACTGTGATGTTTCAGGGCAGATCATTTCCCTGAACGCGTCTCAGTTCGTCTGGTGTCTTTCTACTTTCCTCTGTCGCTGGAGTTTGTTCAGTGAGTGTGTTTCAGACATGAACTAGCTGATTATGTCGTGCTTGGACATTGATCAGGTGCACGAGATGATGAGCGAGCGAACCGGATTGTCTCGTGAGTGTTGTCGGAGGGCCAGCGACTGATGCAGAACTACACCTGCATGTGTCCTTGCAGGACCTTTGAACCTCCAGAAGCTCTCAAACAGGTCCTGCTGTCTGTCTGAGCAGCTTTCATTGGCTCAGCTGGAGGGATGATGTTGAGATGTTGTTTTTAAAGGTGTAGTTTGCTGCTTATGTGTGTTATGGTATTTTTTCTTTCTAATGTTATTGATGAGGTTGCTTATGTCCATTAGTGCTATTGATTAGCTCTCAGGATAAAGAGGGCGCTCATTAGCATGCACAGTAACTCACAGGCACTCAATTATCTCTCATCTAAATTACAGCAAGGCTTTTCAATGACATTACGATAAATGTTTTCTTCCATGAAGTTACCGTTACAGACATGAACACAAGCAGCTGAAGCTTACAATGTTATAAAGCAGGATTTCTGGTTATATGTCGATGTAACTTAAGTGCTCGCCTAGAATGCTTCTCAATTCATGAGGTATCTGTAGTGATGAGGGACAAATTAAACCAAAGCATTGGTCTCTGTTCATCAGAAATCATTCACTCATACTGATATAAGCCTTCATTCTTGCATCATTTAGCAGACACTGGGAAGTACACATGTTCATGAGTTATAATTGAAGAATATATTTGCCCCTGAGGTTTGTGATACATCATACACCGGTTCCATACCTATATGTTAATTCTGTATCACTCAGGTTGTTTAAACAGATCCCAAAATGCATCTGTTTAACTGTAATAATTGTACTGTGTGTGATTATTAAAGGACATCATGTTAAACCACATTCTGGACGATTCTTCTCCTTCGGTACTCAACAGTACATTATCACATCACTGGCAATCCTTCTCTGAAGAAAATGAAAACAAGAACAGGTTTCATATTGTAATGCTGATATGACAGTAACTTATGAATCTCCACGTTTCTGCATTCTGACTTGTTTTGTCGAGCTCGCTGATTGGCAGTATTTACGCTAGCATTCCCTCGTGGATTGATTTGGTCCCGTGACTCCATCTGCATGCTGTTTAGAGATGTAGAGCTGTAGTCATTATCTATTCTGCTCAGGCAGCGTTTGCGTTTGATGGGTGCAGAAGAGAACCGGGATGATTTCTGCTCTGGGAGCGACTGATCCCATTCGACGGTCCGATTATTGACTATCTGCAAGGTGCTCTAGGTTAGAAAGCCCACTCAAACCATGCTCGTTAGTTACATACAGTCAGAGACGATGTTGTGGTCAATAATACTGTTATAGTAGTATTCACTGGTGTTGTCAACACTGAACCACATGCATCTGTTGGGTTTATTTGAGGATAAGAAATGAATCTGTTGGAATAACTTATTGAGCAGACGGAGTGTTGTTATGTTTTCTGGCTGTTTTAAATGAGATATTCTCTTCTTCTAAATAGTGTTCGTCCTTCTCTTGAATCAGGAGCTGCTCAAACACTGAATCAGACGCTGTGGTCGGGATCGTTTCTGCTGTGTTTAATTAGCGGCAGCAGCTCAGCTGACAGCAGCGGCTAAAAGCTCGTACTGATTTGTCAGGAAAGGCACGATCGATTGACGTGGTTGTGGTGATGTGCAGAAGATTGACATGTAGTCGTGACTTGCTGTTTGCTTCTCCTGCGTGTCACAGACTGACGTTTATACATTTTTAGGTTAGCATTAATCAGTCCCTCCAGGATTTTACAATTCTGCGATCGCTGAATTTATCGCAAAACCAAGCAAACTATACAATTTTCGACACATCCCGCGACATCATCGCAATGATCTAAAGTCAAATAAAGGTTGTTTCTCAGTTTGAAGAATGTAATGAACAGCCTGCATTCTCATCACGACGGATTTACAAGAGCTACATGCGACAACTGAAGCGAAAGCGGAACGAATCCGTGCTACTCGTTTGGGCTACAGACCGTTATCTGCTCGGCTGCTCTCGATCACGCGACTCTGTTATACACAGCGCTGGAGATACAGTGAAGAAAGTAGTCTCCATAACATCTGTCTAATCTTGAGAAGCATTACAGCTACAGACATCAGAACAAACACCACTGATGCGGAAACCAGGAGAAACATTGTTCAGTAAACACAGATCTCCATAACACCATATTTAACATAACTACTAGAGTTGAGCCGGATACTCGGCTGAAACGAGTATCCGGTACGGATAAAGCACTTTTGCCGAGTACGAGTATCATACGAGTAATACGAGTCAATATCTGTGCTCGGATTGAATAAAAATTCTCATTGGGTAGCTGACTGTGTCTGCGTTCTGTGATAGGCTAGTCACAGCGCCCCTCTCCTACACACATACAGATTTAGGGCCCGTTCACATATCGCGTCTTTTGCGCTCTCAAGTTCGTTATTTCAAATGGAGAAGCGCGGTATGCGCGCTCATAATGGAAGCGACGCGGTCGCGGTGCGACGCGCTCGTTTTTTCCAGGCGCGTCCGCGCCGCATCGAGATAAAAACATCTCAACTTTTCAGAATGCCGCAAGCGCACTGCACCTTCTTGTAATGGAGAGCGCAGCTGATGGTTGCTTAGCAACGACAAACGCCTCCGGAGCGCAACCGCCCGAGCGCTTTGGAAAAAAAGGAGAAAGCAGCGTGCCTAGCGTTTTCCATGCGTTTTTAGGCGCGATATGTGAACGACCCCTATTGTGTTGCTGTGTCCCGCTCTGCTCACTCACACACAGAACACTGAGAAGAGAAGAGAACAGCGCGCTCTCTCTCTCTGTCTCTCCCTCAGTCACTCAGGTTTCGCGGGTTTTTTCCGTTAACGTTTAGGGTTTCTTCAGCTTCAGGTTTGTTTTTTACTTTGGTTTGTAGTACTTACTTATTAACCAGTAGAGTTTTGGTAAACGTGGGGTTTGGTCAGACGTGGTGCTTGGTAGAATGCGACTCGCGTCTCTGCCTGTCGGAGATTTTTTTTTTCTTTTTTAAACCTTTTAAATCAAGAGAGTGTCTGACACTTTCTTGCTGTATTTCATAAAAAAAAAAAAGGAAGTAGTGGTATAAAACTATATTACAAATTAATTAGCTACACACACACATACCTGGTGTAAAAAAAAAAAAAAAAAAGAACCAAAAAAAAAAATAATTCACACTGATCATAAAAAAATTAAAAGTTAAAAAAAGAAAGTTATGTTGAGATGAAAACTCTTGTTCATTACATTTTACTTCATAATTGCAACCGCATGTGTTGTATTCATTGTTGCAAAACTTGTTCTGTATATAGTTTGTTTGTTATCGTGATCAAAACCATTGATCTGAAGCTCAATGCTGATGCTGTCATGTAAATAGTTTTCTAATCAGCAATAAATATAACAATTTCTGATCAACCCATATCAATTGCATGCTTAAAATAACATACCGGTTAAAGCCCCGCCCATTTCAAGACAACCCGACCCACTTCCAGGTTAAATCCCGCCCACTTCCGGGCTAGGCCCCGCCCAGTCCGAGTACAGATACAGATACAGATAATTCATATGGTTAACAGATACAGATACAGATACAGATAATGCTGTACTCGCTCATCCCTAATAACTACAGAAACAACTTGTGGCAGAAATGGTCTTTATGTTTTCGAGTGTTTTTAAATGCTTCACATAACTTTACTCAGCATTTCAAAGCTTTAAGTATTAGTTAATTTTAACGTGATGACATTATTTGTTCATCCTTAGATTGCCTCCATTTATAAAAACTAAAAGTTTCATAATGTAGGAAAGCAAACACTTATTTAAAAATAAAAAGGACATTTAAATGACCACTATATGGCTGCAGAGGCCATTTCCACTCCATATATATATATTTATTTTTATTTTTTTTATAAAATTATATTTAGACGTTATGGATGACAGTAATACAAGTTAAGCTTATCTGCATCTCAACTACCCAGACAGCACTCAAGTACATCTGTAAGACGTCTGCTAAAGATCTGGGAAACGTCTCCGAAGCAGTTTTACATGCGTTCTAATAAATCTCTATCTGACATCTGATAGGAGACGTCTTAGAGACGTATTGCAGATGAGCAAACACCCTAAAAATACATCTTACATATTTAAACGCAGACATCAAATAGACATCTCCGAGATGTACGTGTGTGATTAGGCTGAGTGCTTTACTGTGGGACTTAATGGCACCGGTGTCCTCAAATGTTAGTCTGAAACCCTACACAGCAAAATCAGTCATTTTAGGATGCAAATATCAGAAAGACGTCCCGTGAAATCCTGTAGGGCCTGATTAATACATGCAGTCCATATCATGTACTTGTGTCTGTAGTGTGCGAGCGAGCACACATTGCCTCGGCTCTGATCTATGATGGGCTGGTGACGCACACATTGCATACTGACAGCACATTTATCAGCTCTCTCATTAAAATAGATGAATCAGATTACATCAAAGATTAAATAGATTATATTAGTTGCCAGATAATTAAGTTTTAACACAAAAGTGATTAGAGTAATTGGTAGCTCAATTTCTAACTCTGAATGAGATACGGCACTTTCCTGGTGATATCCTAATTATAAATGTTTAAAAGTATGTTTAGTTCCTCGTTCATCTCTTTACACTGCACATAATGGTGCGCTTCTCATATCATACTTTATCTAGCTCTGTGGAGGGGAAGGGAAAGTTAATTTAGTGAACACAGCATATGATTTGCTCTTCCCTAATAATATAGATTCTAATAAGCACCATTACAATATCAACAATCATGTCAAGTTGGGTAAAAGTGTGTTGTAAAGACACATCTCTCTGAAGAAGAGAAACAGCAGGATCCATTGAGATCACTGATGATCAGCACATCATTTGTAAATCTACTAGCGTCTAGTGTTCAGAAGAGCAGATTTGGTGACTCGGAAGGGCACTCTGTAGGTTCGTCTACCGTGTCTAACCCTTCCACCTCAGTCTTGTTGAAGCGTCTCAGGGGATCGCTGGACCGGGTCCTGGACACAGACACCAAGCACAGAACGCTGCTGATGTTATATCACACAGCAG
>CM049817.1:57132119-57157119 GCA_027422435.1 Schizopygopsis pylzovi | reverse complement strand
CACAGTATTGCTGAAGACTTAAAGATGTTAAGATGATGTCAAATCTTCATTTCTCCAGTGCGTCGGTGTCACATGATGAAACACAAGGACTGGTCTCAGTGAGCAGGCAAGTATGAGGCCGTTTCTCGCTCAGTGTATCATTGCATTTATCACGTTGTGTTTTTCTACCTCGGTATATCCTGCACCTCGTCCTCCGTATCTGCTCGGCTGAGTCTCGGCAGGGTTTGTGTACCAATTTAAATCTAATTTGCGTGATCTGATGTGAGCATTAGGGAATAATTGATGTGATGTCGAGCCACTGAAGCACATCGGCAAACCAAAACACTTGTGTGGTCATAGCAGGAGCTCTGAATGTGATTTAATTTGGACTGGAGAGATTGTAATGAGTTTGTAGACCACTCAGTATGATTACGCAGAATGTTTTTATTTTAAAAAAAGCACATCGATGTTTACAAGAGTGATTCTGAATGCAAAGTAACTAATGCTAAACGTGATGATGAGCGGGGATAGTTTGTGTTGTTCATCAGTCTGGAGCAGAGAGCGTTACGAGATCACAGATCATCAGAGATGACGAGATACACAATGTTTGTATCTGTCTCGTAACCATCTGTGATCAGAGCTCTTTCTCGTTTGGCACTCAACAGAGGTAGTCGCTTATATTTCACTCCCCGCCCTACCCTTTTTTTCCTCCCTGCTTGCTTCTGCTGTCTCGTCTCATCCATCTATTGAAGAGACTCTTTCTGCACGGCTCTCCAAACTAGAAAATTATGGATTTGATCAACTGGTCTCTCAGCGCGATTGACACCATCTTCTCAACGAGAAGTCTGGGTTCTGGGGAACCTGTTTGTCCTGACGGGACGTTCGCGGCCGGATATACGAGGGATGCATGGGAGAAGTGGCGGCGGCTCTTTCCGTTGAGGACGCTGAGGATATCTACCTTTTCGGCACCATGATAACAGGTATTCTGCTGATTGGATTAGGCTTTACCCTGGGTTATCGAAAAATTCGGAAGACGGGAACAGCTGTTCAAAGTCTCACAAGGCTGCCCGTTTTGATTGAAGCTGTGGGAAGAGCGGTCAGCAATGAGACTGAGACTATAAACCGGAATATGGATGCCATCATGATGAAATTAACAGCTTTGCAAGTGAAACTTGGTGATTTCAGAGATCAGAATGGACAAAGAGAATGAGCTGTGGAAGTTTGCAGCTGTTCGCCCCAAAAGTCACAACAATTCAATCTTATCTTTTCTGGCTCCCCGTACCGGCTGACTTGGCCAAGGTCATGCTGGATAAACTACCCTGAGAGAGCGATGCAGTGTAGACTCTCTTGCTCCCATCCCCGACTAAAGACATTACTCCCCTCCCCCATTCAACTGCCTCTGTAACGCTTTGTACCGCCACTAGGGCGAGCAGGTCTGCGACCGGCGCCGTAATAAATGGCACTGGACCGGACGGCTGCTTGCCAGAGCTGGATATGTTTCCCCTGTTGCAAGTCATGTGTTTATGGTATATGTGCTTTTGTGCTGAGGTGTTTTTTTTTTCTGTTCTCAGACTGTACTCCAAATGGAGCATAGTCTGGGGGTTAAACAATTTTTTTTTCCTCCTCTCTCTCCTCATTTAAAAGCTGTATTTTTCTTAATACCCTGTCTTCCTGTTCTGTCTACCCCATTGTCATATGTATGTTGTGTATGTATGGACAGGTGGATGGCTAATTTCGCTGGTACTTGTACTAGTGACAATAAAGGGCTACTACTACTAAACCAGAAGATACGATTTTACTGTTTGATTGAGTCATAAGTGCTCATTATAGTAATAATACCTACCAATTAATCACTGTTTCTCATCATGTACATTAGAGTTTGATTATTAGACCACAAATTGTACAACTACAAACCCTCAAAAATGCTAATTTCACTCAAATAATAATGAACGTTCATTGGACTTAATTGAAATAAGTTCTGTAAACTCAAAGTCGTTGTAGTAATGTGAACTTAACATGATTGCGTTTCTAGTTCCCAGCATGCTTTGCATTAAACAAGGAATTAAGTGTTATTTTGTGAGTTTTTGCACAGGATTAACATAGAGAGGCATAAGTTAGTACTTAAATGTTGCCAGTGTGCTGTTTTAACTGTGAAGATCTGAATGAATGCGTTGTTTATGGAAGCAAGTTGTATATAATTATCATTGTGATGAGTGGGGTGGGATCATGCAAATGAGGCTTGGCTCACATTGCTCTTAGCCCCGCCCACTTGTCATATAAACATTAAGCTCTATTAACTCTAAAATATGAGTTTGTTTACTCAAATATTTTGAGTATTCCTGACTTATACGGTTTTACAGTGCGTGTTGTTTTCTTGTATTCTCAGATACTTGTCTTGGTGACACTTATAGGGACCTTTCTGTAAGAAAGTGTCTGCTATGAAAGTAAATGTTGGAGTTCTGTGTGAGATGTGCAACGTCCCTCACAGATGTAATAATGCTGGAGAGGAACAGGATCAACTCTCGGTGCAGTTGGGCTCATAAATAGACTTGATAAGCACTGAGCTCATTTATATGCTAATTCTCTAAAGCAACATGTCATGCATTCGATGCTCTCCACTCCAGTGGACACAAGAATCCAGCGCCATTGTGCCATCTGAACTCATTCAGAGTGGAGCGCAGAGGAGCCTGGAGATCACACACACGCACACTCACACTCACACACACCGCACACTCACACACACACACACACACACACACGCACACACACTCACACCTGCACACTCTCTCACACACACACGCACACACACTCACGCACACACGCACACACACTCACGCACACACACACACACTTGGGGTGTGCGATATTGAAAAAAAAAATCTCGTTTTTTTTTTTGGATTTTTTCGATAACGATAATTAGATGATATTTTGCCGAGTGTGTTATTGTGCTGATATCTGACTACCGTCCACAGCTGCAGTTTATGATATTCTGTGTGCTCAGTTCACATCAGTGATTAATAAATCTTTTCATTTAAGTGTAAATTTTATTTTTACCTTTTAATAAAGCCATTTTGTTTCTAAAAGTGTACATCTTTTGAGTCAAATTGTTACATTTAACCAGTCAATTAAGATGATACACATTTAGGCTGCTCCCAAACAAATGAAACCAATATCATCAAAATGAATCTCTGCAGAAGTTGCATCTGAAAGTGTTTAGATGTATTCACACTGTTTAATGCAGCTCAGAGGGACATGGGGTGCTTTAACCAGTTACAAATGCATACTTTTTTGACATTTTAAACATAAAACATTGAATACTGATATTTAAAATTATTTGAAAAATGGAAATAGACTTTAAATGTGAAATTAAATCGCCAGCAGGTGGCAGCATGTCACGGTTAACAAGTGAGTCATTGCGGCTGAACCGAATCATTTAAACGGTTCATTGATTCATTCATGAACGAATCAGAGACTCAAAACATCGCTGTAGCTGTTTGGAATTATTTTTTGTTGGCGAAATGCAGCAAAAACAGGCAATATGGTGTCTAAAACATAAGTATCTTAATATTAACTTATTGTTTATTGAACTGTTGTATAAAATCAATATCACATTTGTAATCATGCTTATTTTTAAAGAAAAAACGGCACCCTTCCTGGGATTTTAATCATATGAAACGTAAATATATACATTTTCTGCCCCCATATCTTGAATTTTGCGATCATTCTTAATGCATTTTAATCGACTGAACCATGCAGTGAAAGAACACGCTCTAAATGTGTGCGTGCACTGATTAACCCGCTTCATTAATCACCACGCAGGCTAATGTATGCGTGCACCAGAGGTGGAAAGTAACGAATTACATTTACTCGCGTTACTGTAATTAAGTAGCTTTTTTGTGTACTTGTACTTTTTTTAAGTAATTTTTTTAATCTGTAATTTTACTTTTACTTAAGTATATTTTGTGTGAAGTATTGTACTCCACTACATTTTAAAACACATTTGTTACTGAGTAAAAAAAAATCGCTCCGTGGAAACAACTGCAGCAAATAATGGGCAGAAGAAGAAACTGGCGCTAAAATCACAAGAAAGATGCAGACGAACAAGACAGACGTTATGGTGCAGACCCAGCTGAAAACCAGACCCCGTCGTATTCGGCTGAAGTTGAACTCGAAGGAAATGAAGTGAACCCCTGGCCATATTCATGCTCTATTATGCAGTGTAAGCTGTGTTTGCCTCGGGAGACCGAACTAGCAGCTTGTAACATCTCGACATCACCCTTCACAAGCATGTAGAGGTAACGTAAGGTAAATACTTGCATCGTTGCATTGGTGGTTAAAATGAAGCTTTGACGGTTTAGCAAAAGGTTTTGCACAAATGAGCCAAAAAGACAGTGGTGCAGGGTGTGCAATATCATCTGAGATAATATAGTAATTGTTGTTTTAACGATGTGCGATTTGACATTATCAGTATTTTGCCAAAAACCAAACAAAGCACTCTAAACAGTGTGCCGTGAAATCTAGTAACGTTAGATTAGACTAATCCGCGTGCATCTGGACTGCTTTCTTTCACTGCGTGATTCAGTGTTAAAATGCGTTTAGAATGATCACAAAGTTGAAGATATAGAAGCAGAAAATGTATATAATTTAATATAGTAAGGCGGTGTTCACACTTGGCGTCTTTTTTTGAAGCTGCCGGCGTCTGTTTTACATTACAATCCTATGGAGTGTTTTCAAAAAAGTCCTGAGCGCTTTTTAAAACGCCACCGCCGGCGTCTTTTTCTGTAGCTCTGAGCGTTTTTTCGAGTTGAAAAAAGTTTAACTTTTCTGAAAAAAATGCCCCATGTCAAGCGCCTTTTTAACAGCTGACCAATGACAAGCGAGTAGCGAGATCTGTCGTTTCCATAACAACAAGAAAAAAAATGGAGAAGGTGCAGGTAGATAGACTGATCGTACTAGTTTCGGAGCACAAGGAGCTGTATGTATATATACTGTTGTAATGACTTTCTGTTTCCCGTTAACTTAAAGCATGAGCACTCACTCTTATGGTTCAGACGGCTGTTTTGCCGTGGAGCCGCTGCTAAATAGAGTTGCATTGTCTTTTATGTGGCTCTGAAGGGCGAGTTATGAAAGCGACTGAACCATGCAGTGAAAGAACACGCTCTAAATGCGCACGTGCACTGATTAACCCGCTTCATTAATCACCACGCAGGCTAATGTATGCGTGCACTATGTAGGTGTTAGTTGGGGTTTTGCAAAATACTCGATATTGTCAAATTGTATCAATATTATCGCAGACGATATATATCGCACACCCCTAACACACACACACACACACACTCACACACACACTCACACGCACACACACACACACTAAAGGAAGGCTAGGAAGGAAAGGTTAAAGTATCACACTGATCTGCTAAATCATAAATAGATATTCTAAATGTTAACATCATGATTTTTTGTAAAGCTGCTTTTAAATAAAGTATTGTGAAAGGCTCTATACAAATGAATTTGAGTTGACTAATTCTAAACCTGCAAGGGTTACTACATGAGCATCAGAAATGCCTCCTTCACATCAGGCCTCGACTAAATGATTGATTATCTAGTACTTCGTACGAGAGGGTCGGGTTAACAAAACTTACTCTGGCATTTACCACATTTAAAAACATTGAACGAAATCTGCTGAAGCCAAGCTCAAATCAGTTGTCATTTTAAGTATATAGTGTGTATGCTTCTCTCTCTCTCTCTCTCTGATATTTGCCTGAATTATTACTGTTAAAGCAGAAATAGCATATGTGTAAGCTATGTTAGTGCTCAAGGCCTAACTGTTGATGAGTTGTCATTTTCAGCTATTGATAATGGTAATGCTAACTCTATCAAGATGAATTGTACATGCACACATGGAATGGCAGAAGTGCATATATGAATCAGGGAAATAAAAACATGATGGAAACTCGGTCCATCAGTCAGGTCAGTGAAAGACTGGCTGTTTTAACTCCACTTTCCTTTACGGTGACCTGCAGGATTCGATTAGTTCAAACCAACAAACCTCCATCCATTCAGATCAAATCGTTCTCAACGAGTGATGCTTTATC
This sequence comes from Schizopygopsis pylzovi, assembly GCA_027422435.1. Taxonomy (NCBI): domain Eukaryota; kingdom Metazoa; phylum Chordata; class Actinopteri; order Cypriniformes; family Cyprinidae; genus Schizopygopsis; species Schizopygopsis pylzovi. The sequence goes on along the minus strand of CM049817.1, from coordinate 57,151,045 downwards.
ACTAGCTGAGCAATGTCATGCTGTATATCTGTACAGTAGATGACTGCTGTTCTCTTTTATAATGGTGATGCTCTCACTCTTATGGTTCAGACGGCTGTTTTGCCGTGGAGCCGCTGTTAAATAGAGTTGCATTGTCTTTTATGCGGCTCTGGAGAGCGAGTTATGAAAGCGGCGCGGTTGCTGTGAGACAAGACGATCCATTGGACTGAAGCCTGTGTACAGTACCTGTTCAGAAACACTTCACATCGCTGGAGGATCTGCTGGAGCGAGTGTGCTGAGAAAGGCAGCTTCAGACGGTGCTGTATCTGTGGAGTCTGTCTGAACAGATTCTGCTGTGAATCACATCAATGATGGTCAGAGCTGATCCGCTGAGACCGAATACTGCAGCGAGTTTCATACTAAAATATAAGACTCGAGGGGATTTTGGTCAGACTTGTTTTATTTTAGATTTAGTTTAGTTTAGTTTATTTTCACACGAATAAAATATATAAAGTACAATCCATATACTGTGCAGGGGGAGGCAGAAAACCCAGCTAAACAATACAGAAAACAAAAACATCTTTTGAAATCAAGGAAAGAGGTAAATTACTATAAATATATAAATGCAAATGAAAGCTGATAATATTTCCATTGATGTATGGTTTGGACAATATTATAAAATCTGGAATCTGAGAATGCAAAAAAATCTATATATTGAGAAAATCACCTTTAAAGTTGTTCTTAGAAATACATATTACTAATCAATAATTAAGTTTTGATATATTTACAGTAGGATATATCTTCATGGAACATGATCTTAATATCCTAATGATTTTTGTCATAAAAGAAAAATGTATAATTTTGACCCATACAATGCATTATCTATTGCTACAAATATAGCTGTGCTACTATAAGACATCGTCAAAATAGTCCATCTGCCATCAGCGGTTCAACCGTAACGCTATGAAACTACGAGAATACTTTTTGTACCGAAAGAAAACAAAAATTATGACTTTATTCAATAATTCGTCTCCTCCACCTCCTCCTTAAAGTGTGTTCTGAAGACGAATGAAGCTTTTACAAATGGGGGGGGGGGGGGTAAATGAGTAATGACAACATTTTCATTTTGGGGTGGAGTAACCCTTTAAGACTAGTTTTGTGCTCCAGGGTCACATAAATAAAAAAACTGAAATAACGTACTCCAAAAACAAACCTTATATGGTAGATAAAATGCCCCCCCTCTTTTATAACATATTAAAGAAGATTTGCTTTTTGCTTGATGGGATAAAACTTTCCATATTTTAATTCCCCTAAATCTTATCAAGTATTGACCCTGTGAATTTACTCACCTGAATATATCTTGTACATGAAAACACATTTGAAAAATATTAATATCATAAATAATAATCTGAAGTTTATGAAATGAAAAGGCAGATGAAGTATATAGATTAGATTGAGTTGCAATCCTAACAAAACACTTTTGAAAGAAAAATAGTAGGAATCTTACTCGCCCAAACTATATTACAATATGAAAGATGCGGATAAATTATATTAAAGTGCAACAAGGCACTCTGTAGTAACAATATGCCTAACCCTCCGTTATTATATTAATATATTTATGTATTTTACTGCTCACATAATCAGCTTCTTCCATCCAATAAAAACTACCAAGTATTTTGTATGATACTTCAGAGGCACCTCAATAGACTCAATTGTCTATAATTTTTTACCACTAAAAATGTAAGATTTGTTTAAATTACACCAATTAGCATAATCAATTAGACCATCATTTGCATTCTTTAATCAATGAAATAAAATTTGAGTAAGAGGCATAACATCTACATGTGGAGTCATAGTGGCTGCCTCCGTTCCTATGGGCTCTACTTTTCTCCGAGCCGTAGATAATCGAGAATGAGACACAGCTTAAACATATTCAGGCTGGTACCTAAACATTTACTGGGCTGGATGCTCCCAGAACCGTGTCTTAATCTACAAGAACTTGATAAACTGCTCTATTGCTAAAAATAAATATTTCTGTCTAGAAACCATTATAGAGCAGAGCTTGACGCAGTAAAGCAGAGTCAAATTCAATGAACTCCATGTTTTGATACAGAGAAACATTTGACGTTCATTAATGTCAAATCTGTCAGAAATAACAGTCCCATGTAGAAGATGTCTCCTCGTGGTTCTCAGATGTTTCTGCAGAAATGAGCTTGAACACAGATGTCATGTTTTCCTGAAGCTGGATCAGATTGATGGACGCTGCTTCACTTCCAGAGATGTTCAGTTTATCTGACACACAGACCGATGAGATGCATCTCTAGCGTGAATATGAGAGCGAGGAGCAGCGTTTGTGTGAATGCGCTGCTAATACTGTAGTTACTGTACTTTGTGTTGTGTGTGAATATGATGGTTGAGCTCTCTCTCTCTCTCTCTCTCTCTCTCTCTCTCTCTCGTGAAGGTAATGGAGCTTTTATTTAGCTCAAAGCAACTCCTCTGAGATGTGCATGTACAGTGGAGAAGCCCGTTCAGGTCGTCAGGGTTTCTTGAATCACATTGTGCAGTAGTTGAGTAGTTCAGTGGTTCGTTAGAGCTGTATGATAAACACTCATTCTGGTTTTTACTCACAAACCTTTACATGATGATTAAAATGGTAATAACACCACTGGCCCGCAGCCCAAATTCAGATTGTTTCATGCGGCGTCTCAAGTTTTTATACTTAAATCCAGACCACAGATCAATGTTCACTTTCTGCTTCTTGAATTGATTATGTAACATTAGCCTAACAAAAGCTCTGTCCATCCTAGTTCAGAAACGGGTCGTGACGTTCAGCAGGTTTCATGTGGGTTTTTGTTTTGTTGGTGTTTGGGGGGTCGAGGTTTATAGTGTTTGTGAAGAGCGCTTTACTGTTCTTCTTAGATAAATACTCATGACACTCATAACCTGCAGAAAGCGTCTTGTTCGGCCCGGTTTTCTGTGGAACAAACGACAGAGACGTTGTCTGTAGAGCTGTTTCAATATGTTCGTTTAGAAGCAGATCTAATAAAAAGTCTTCGGATTAATCAAATCTGATTGGTCTTACTGACTGTTATCAAAGCAGTTATGATTGTTCATCTGTCTGTTAAGATGAGCAGTAATCTGAAACTCGTTCATGCTGTGGATCAGCAGTTCGTTTAGTTCTGTGGAAACGAGTCCTAACGAGAGCTTGTGTTTAATGAAGCAGGATCGTCCAAATCACCGCTCGTTATTTACAGACGCATGTCAAACTCTCCTGACGAATGTAAAAATGAAACATTGTTAATTTAGTCATTTCACTTTCATTATTAACAGTAATATTTATAAAGGTAATGAATGATATAGTAATAAATCTGGCTGATTGGGAGTTATTTATAGTCACTGGTTGGTGAATATATGGCAGCGAGACACTAAATCATCTACAGACTCGCTCACGTCCGAGAGATGCGTTAGATTCAGCTGGTAACCTCGTTCAGTTTCTTCATGTTGTGAGGATTTTTTGAGGTGTGCTTTTTAAAGTCGTACTGTTTGACTACAGATTAAATCTTACTGAGCTTTTCACTCCTTTAGAATCCGAAAGAGCTTTATTGCACACACGAGGAATCTGCCTTCGTGTTAGGAGATTCCAGTAATAATGGATAATAATTATGAATAACAATAGTAATACAATAAACATATACAGAAAAGACAAATGACCATAGACAGAACTATAAATGTTTACTATGTACAGATGAATGTTTGATGAGTTATTTACAGATGTACAGTACTGGGGTGTTATGTGTTGTTCAGGTGGGATATGGCCTGGGGGGGGACTGTTCTTGTGTCTGGTTGAGGGGCACCGATAATCCTCTCAGCAGTCCTTACGGTCCGTTGTAATCTTCTGATGTCTGTTTTGGTAGCTGACCCAAACCAAACTTTGCACCGCTCCAGAGATCTGTTGAAGATCTGTGTAAAGATGGGGGCCAGTTAGTTAGCACAGACTTTTAGACAGGCAGGTGAAATACCGTCTGGTCCTGAAGCTTTCCTAGATTTCTGTTTTCTGAAGACCCGGTGCACATCCTCTACACAGACTTTAAGCACAGGTTGAGTGGTGGAGGAGGGAGGGATGGGGGTTTCAGGGGGGGGTTGTTTAATGTGTGAAGTCCAGATCCCAGCGAGTGCTGGGTGTCAGTCTGGCCTTTTCAGATCGGCAGTGAAACACATTGAGATCATTGGACAGTTGTTGATTCTCCACAGACTGTGTGTGGGGGGGGGGCGGGGTGTCTTGTACTTGATGTTCCTCAGACCAGTCCATACTGACGCAGGATCGTTTGCTGAAAGTGCTTTATTCAGCTTCTCAGTAGTTATTTTTAGCCAATTTTTAGTCTGTTCCTCGCCTGGTTGTACAAGATTGTATCCCCACTTCTGTAAGCATCCTCTTTGGCCTGACGAAGCTGTTTGAGTTCCCCAGTAAATCCTGGTTTATCATTATTGAGTGATAAGAATGTCCTGGTGGGGATGCACATATCCTCACAGAAACTGATATATGAAGTTACAGTCTCTGCACTCGATCGGTGGCAGCAGCTTCAAAAACACTCAATCAGTGAGATCAAAACAAGCCTTTAAATCTTGTTCTGCTTCATTCTTTTAACAGCTCTTATAACAGGTTTAGCAGATTTCAGTTTCTGCCCGTAGGTGGGTATAAGATGAACCAAACCCGTGATCAGTGAGTCCCAGATCTGCTCGTGGGACAGAGTGATATTCCTCTTTAATTATTGTGTAAACAGTGATCCAATATATCACTGTCTCTGGTGGGACATGTAACGTGCTGTCTGTATTTTGGCAGTTCACGAGAGAGATTTGCTTTATTAAAATCTCCAAGAATGATTAAAAGAGAGTCGGTGTTTCAGATATGTGTTCGGCCAGCTGTTGCATGGCGGCGCTCACGCACGCGTCTGGAGGCTCGTACACATTCACCAGAAGGAAAGAGGAAAACTCTCGTGGAGAGTAGAACGGTTTATGAAGAGTGCCTCTAAATTAGGAGAGCACATCTTCTTCAGAGTTGTTACGTCTGAACATAGTCCACCACCTCTGTTTTTCCCCGTTAGCTCCGTGATGCGGTCTGCTCTGAACAGCTGGTATCCCGGCAAATGAAGTGTGTTGTCCGGGATGCCTTCACTCAGCCAGGTTTCAGAGAAGCACAATGCAGCGGCATTTGAAAGGTCCTTGTTTGTGCGGGTGAGGAGAAGAAGCTCATCCGTTTTGTTAGGAAGGGACCGGAGATTCGCTAGATGGATACTAGGAAGCGCAGTTCGGAAGCCGCATTCGCGGAGCTTAACCAGCGCGCCTCCCTCTTTTCCGTCTGAGCGCGGGTTTGACTGGGACCGCTGCCCCGCCGACCAAAACATCCAACAAAGCGTCTGAATAAACAAAATCTGGGAAAAAAATTGTCCGGTGTGTCAAGTCACCTTTATTTATATAGCGCTTTTAACTATACAAATTGTGTCAAAGCAACTGCACAATATCAAAATAGGAAAATAGTGTATCAATAATGTCAAATGACAAGATTAAACGCCCATTTTTGAGTTAAAGGCATTTCATTATTGAATTCAGGGATGTCATCGTCCAGCTCAGTTCAGTTCTAATAGTATCTATGCAATGAAGTCGGTGATATCGCTGGAAATGAAGTGTTCCCAACTAAGCAAACCAGAGGAACCCAAACTCCATCGGTGACAGAATGGAGAAAAAACCTTGGGAGAAACCAGGCTCAGTCGGGGGGCCAGTTCCCCTCCGGCCAGACGAATCAGTAGTTTGTTCCAACTGCAGCAGATGTAGAGGTGTGTGTGTGTTGCCTTATGTCCAGTAGTTCGTCTCTGTTAAAACTGATAGTAGGATAATAACTAAACACAGAACAAACAAACAAACACAAACATTAAAAGAACAAGAGCCTTCCACACCACAGCAGCCATTTCCGGCGCCATATTTTTATTGTGCGTTTTATTAATCTAGATTTTGGCCACAAGATGAAGCACATCATCCTGTTTCTATTGGAGATGACCTGATTCTACACCTGAAATAGACTCACTGTTTCCTCATGAGCGTTGAGTAAAATAAAACATCTTACCCTTGAATTCTCAGACCACCCATATATACCTCTCTCTCTCTCTGCTCTCCCTCTCTCTCTCACTCTCCTTCTCTCTCACTCTCTCTCACTCCCTCTCTTTCTCTCTCTCGCTCTCTCTCTGTCTCTCTCTCGCTCTCTCTCGCGCTCTCTCTCTCTCACTCAACCTCGCTCGCTCGCTCGCTCTCTCTCTCTCTCTGTCTCTCCCTCTCTCTCACTCACTCGCTCTCTCTCTCTCTCTCTCTCTCTCTCTCTCTCTCTCTCTCTCTCTCTCCCTCTCTGTCTCTCTCTCTCTCTCGCTCGCTCTCTCTGAGGTAGTTAATGACTGTAGGTCTGAGCAGCGGAAACTGTTTTGCATAAGGTCAGGAATCACAATAATAAATATGCATTCCAGCTGAATTTCTAGCAACTCCCACTGAACTCCCTCTTGTTCTTCGTGGAAAGAAGAGTACACATGATGAGATCAACGAGATGTACATAAAATACAGACTTCATGTTAGCAGTTCATTTTTTGAGATTTGACAGAGACCAAAGCTGGAAGACACACGCTGGTCCACGAAAGGTTTCTGTAGCTCAGGACTGTAGGATTCTGTGCTTTATGTTGCTGCAGGTCACAGCACTCTGCTTCTAAACGTCCGATCTGAAGCGGGCCGGAGCCTCACTGAACCCTGTTTGCTGATTACGTCCTCAGCATTCAGAGTGTATTGATTTCCTTGTGAGCCGCTTCCAGATTGAATGAATGGAGATCTCTGAGCTAGGATGCTTTCAGGAGCACGGAGTCACATCTGGACAGTCTTTTATTTCTCTCTCTCTCAAAGCCAGCCTTATGTTGATCTCTGTGTGTGTGTGTCTGTGTCTGTGTCTGTGTCTGTGTCTGTGTGTGTGTGTGTGTGTGTGTGTTGTGTGTGTGTGAGAGCTAAGGCAGCAACAAACGATTACTTTGATAATCGATTAATCTAACGTTTATTAGAATGATTAATCGTCGATTATTCCACTGGTTAATCAGTAGACTTTGATTAGTTAAAATATTAAGTTATACATATTATAACATAAATACAGGTCACTTCAGCTTTAGAAAAGCATATTATGTAATTACAATTAATTGGTAACATTTTCCAATAAGATTCCTTATTTAACACGAACTAAGAATGAACAATACTTCCACAGCATTTATTAATCTTAGTTCATGTTAATTTCAGCATTTACTAATGCACTATTAAAATCACAAGTTGTGTTATTTATCATTGTTAAATCCACTGCGAACTAACATGAACAACTGTATTGTTATTAACCAACATTAACAAAGAATAATACTTAAATCTAATAAATGCATTGTTCATTCGTGTTAATTAATACATTAACTAACGTTAACAAATGATATCTTATTATAAAGCGTTACCAATTCCTTACACAAATAGATGTATGTGGACACAAAATGAGATTAAGACCGAGACACTCTAACTATTTAATTAGCTAGATGAAAATATGACTGAGTGACATCATTCTGCCAAACATCTCCTTTTGTAAATCATATAAGAAACAAAATACATTTACGTGATAAGACGCTTTGGATAAACTATTTTATTCACAACATAATGTCTTAAAATGCCTTTATAGGGTTATGATAACCAAACCAGTCCTGAGCTAGATCATGCTTTGATCTCTGTAAAACAAACTATCACTTTAATGAAATTATTATTTTCCCTCTTATAAATATGTTATCATTAGCTAGCTCCACACCGGAGAACTGCTTTATGACAGAAAAGCAAGTTGTAATTCTAACTGAAAGTGACACCGACTCTGGGTTTTCATGTTTAATACCGTAAATTATGTTTAATAATCTATTGCATAAAGTACTATATAAATAAACATGATGTGACCGGACTTTACTGGAGTATGTTACTTTCACACTGCTGTCTGTGTTGCGTTTATTTGTTACTGAGAGGAAAGCGCGCAATATATATTTACATATTAGTCCAAACAGCACTCGGCAGCTTCAGGTTCTTTCTCGGGTTATAGGTCCAAAGAGACCAAATGAGAACATCAGAGCAGAAGTGATGGCGTTACAGTCTCTGATTCGGTTCCATTCATTATTCTCTCATTCAGACTTTATGAAGGATGCACAGTTTACTCGGACAACAAGCCATTCACTCCAGAAACCCATATAAACATGTTCTTCTTATACTGAACAGTTTCTCATGTATTCTCTCAGTCGCCTCTACTCCGAGTGGAACGTGTTTGTCAGACCAAACCTGATTCCTCCTGCTCACAGACTCAAAGCATCATCGTACCGCGGAACAGCACACCGACTTTACCCCGGTGCATTCAATAACATCAGCTGAGAGCCGCTGCTGGACCTGTGAGTGACAGCTGCCAATCAAAGTTGAGTGACGGCACAAATGACTTCAGACTATAATCTCAGCTATATAAGCGATAGTGACAATCACCAGAGGAACAGAGGACTGCTCAATCTGACAGAAAGACAAACACGATGCAGCGAGGCACAACGCTCTGTGTTTCTGACAGAAAAGAACTCAAGTCTGTGCCGAGGATGATTGTTCACTAACATCAGACTCTCATCACATGATTTTCCTCTGTTTAGTATCAGTTCTTCCCTCACTCGACTGTCTGATCTGTCAGGTGTGTTTACAGTGAGACCCAGCAGACTTCAGACCGGGTTCGTGTCCTACATCCATACGAGAGAAAGAGGACAGGCCTTTTATTCTGGGCTTCTGTCTGTGGAGACGGAGAAACACATGCAGCACCGACAGTACTGTGTTACACACACACACTCACTCAACACACACACACACACACACACACAGACACACACACACACACACACACACAGACAGACAGACACACACACTAGAGGGTGACACGGGAGTGAATTCTCAAACCTGTCCCGTCCCACTCCCACAAAAATGTATCTCTTCCCGTCCCAATCCCACGAAAAAACTGGGGGAAAATCCCGTCCCGTCCACTCCCGGAAGAATGACTCCCATTCCCTCCCACTCCCGTGTTGTTGTTGTTTTTTTTTGCCGAAATCTGTCAATTACAGTAAAAATATAGTACAGATCACAGCGTGCCCACCTTATTAGTTGAATAAAAACCCAAAATGTAGTTTTTTGTTCAGGGGCGCGGGAACAGGGGCAGCACCCCCTGTTTTTTTCTGTGGGCAACTGTAAACTGTTGTGAATAAAAAAAATATATAGGCTATAAGGTTGCTCCGATGTTTATAACATTTGGTTTACATTGGCTATTTTGCTATCTATTTCTATGTGATCTTCGACATATTTACCATTTGCCCATTCATTTAACAGTTGTAAGAATTAAAGTTATCAAAGTTATTAAACTGATGCAGGGCTATTTGATGCACGCGTCGCATCCTGCCAAATCACGCAGGCAGCACTGCCAATTCTTGCTTTTATGTTTGTGAATGTTATGTTTGTGTTGTGGGATCTGTAGGTTGTGGCTTAAAAGCGGAACATGGAAATGTACTGGATGTACTGGAAGAAAAAAAAGTAAAAATGTTTTTGTTCTCAGCGATATGAGCCTTTCCCTTCTCCCAAAACAGCTTATAGCTACCTATTAAAATAGTTCAGTTTTGTATGTAATGGAAAAGTGATTAGACTATGTTTCATTTTTTTTTCTTCATAAATTTAATTTAGAAAAACCTTGGGAGCATTTTTTGTTCGTTAAATGTTTTTTTTTTTCTTTTAAGCAATGACCAAGCGGCCAGCATCAGAGTTGATCGCCTATGTTTGATTAATTTAGCCTTATCAAATAATCACGACTTGACTAAAATAAAATTGATAGATAGGCCTATAAACAGTTCAAGCATATCACAGTGTTAGTTTAAATGTTTAACCTATATAAATGTGCAATATCCAACAGTTTGTGTGGAGAGCTGAAGCGAGCTTTACAGGACACGGAGGATTTTTTTCTTACAGTAAAAACAACTTAAAATACGCCGTGTGATTTTATTTTTTTTTTCTCATAAAGGTAAGAGTAATATATCATTTGGAACTGTAATGGGTCTACTTTTATTTGTGTGCATTCACAATATCAACATTGTGCTTTTATAAAATAGGAAACCAGAGAATGCACTTTCTGCCGGTTTTGAACAAGAGCGCTTCAATGATGAACCGAAACTCGGCAACTCGAAACTGGCTCAGAGATATGATAAATATATCTATAGAAAGCTTTAAAATACTACTTTAAAACGAAATAATTCAAAGCAAAGCAAAAACTCTTCATTAGCCTATGTAATCTGTTAAGATGCATATATTTCTCTCTGCGTGTCCAATGAGGAGATGGCGAGTCATTATTCCCGTCACCTCACCATCTAAAATATACAAATAAGGGAAAGCCTAAAACAGGCCCGATTATAATTTGCGTTTTATTTTATAATTGTATTCAATAATAAAAAAAATGTATGTAAATCTTTGTCCTTGAAATTTAAAGGATTTGCTGCAATGCAATTTTGTCTGACTGATAGGCCTAGTTAATTATTTATTGGTCTATCTTTTTAATCCATGCAGCAAATGCTTTAAAAACAGCTTTAAAATTACTATATTGCATTCCAGATGCTTTTAAAAGAACTTTCCACTATACATTTTAAGGGTTTTTAAGCTTGAATGTAAAACATTGCTATGTATTGTAAAATGTAAAATATTGCTAAAATAGCTAATTGTTGTCTAACACGATCTCATGAAAGTGCGTAGTCTATAGCACGATTTTCTGTTTCTATTTGGCGTAATATTTATACGCAGCAATTGACTACCCCCCCCCCCTCCCCCTCCCACAGCACCCCCTACATAAAACACCTTCCCGCGCCCCTGTTTTTTGTTATTATATTGAACTGAAAGCCATCTTATGCACAGTGTTGCACAGATTAAATTTCATGTAAATCATCCATGCTAACACACACGTCTTCTATTTTTATTTTTTAGACATTTCACTCTCTATAGATATATTTTTCAAAGACGGAGTTTCGAAGTTTCTCGCTCAAGTTCACATGAGACCTAAAGCGCATCCTGTTTGCTTAAAAGCGCAACGTTTCGTTGTTATTCTGAGTGCACACAAATAAACGTAGAGTCTTTACAGATTCGAAAGATGTATTAGGCTACTTTTATCTGTATGACCAAAAATGATGGAGATTTTAAGAGCAAGTGAGCGCACCGGAGCCTGTCCTGCAGCAAACGCGCTTCCACACAAACACTTCAATAGCGCACATTTATCTAGGTTAATATTGAGCGGCCATGTAAAGTTGCTACTACATACATCTTTCAGATGAAAAGCCATATTTGAGGTTGATGAATGATAGGTGAGCGTTTGGATGTCCTGCCCGATTGTATTACCACATAGACCAGCCGTTAACAATCTGTCCATCACGGACTGCGTCATTCACTTAACCAGCCACACCAAAGCAAACAGGAGGAGAGCATAAAGAGACAGAGCACTAGAATTGAGTTCAGAATTAAAATATACAGTTTATACTTTATTTATATAAAAGGTATATTTGTGTGTAAAGTTGGGTATCATTACTATTCCCGGTCCCGCCCACTCCCGATTAAATATTTTCCTCTCCCGTCCCAATCACGTGATTCATAGCGATTTTGTTTCCCATCCCGCGGGATTCCCGAAAAAATTTCAGCCTCTAACACACACCACTCACTCACTCACTGACTCACACACCCCAAACTCACACACACACACACACACACACACACACACACACACACACACACACACACACACACACACTCTCTCTCTCTCTCACTGACACACACACACACACACACACACACACTCTCTCTCTCTCTCACTGACTCACACACACACACACACACACACACACAGACAGACAGACAGACAGACACACACACACAGTTCATGGCAACACGCTAACTAAAATCAATGGTGTTTTTCAAAGTCAAGTCTTAATGACTTTAACTTCACACCTTTCTCTCTCTCTTTGTCATTTCTCTCGCTCACCTTTCTCCTTCAGAATCTTCAATATCTCTTATTTTAAATTGCTGCTCTGGTGTTTCAGATGATAAAAAACAGTTTTGAGATTTTGCTGGCTTGTTTTGAACTCAGCGGCCCTTGCAGAGATTCGTGACCCACAAGTCAAGAGGTTTATGAGAAGGCACTTAGACACAGTAATGTCCGTTCTAAATGCAAATTACGATCTGCAATAATCAGAGACGAGTCTGAATCTTCCTCTGTTAATCAGCCAGAATAATTTTGTGAAAATTAGCAATATCTACTGACTTGAGCACTGAAGACCTTTGAGCCACAAGCACATGATCTCGGGACACGTGTGAAGCTTGACCTTCTGCAGAAAGTCATTTGTGATCTGGCTTCTGTGAAACGAGTCGAGAGTCTCAGCTGTCATATTACAGACTGCAGGACGTCTCCGGTTCTGCTTCAGCATCTCTTTAGTGTCAGCGAGGAGCGGCGGCTGGCTTTATCTTCTCCGTCTCTCTCTCTCTTGGAGAGTCGTTCCTGCTTTAGATTGACGGGGAGAAATATCCTTGTAGTTAAAAGAGACGAGCTCTGACTTTTAATCAAACTTGCGCTAGTGTGTGTGTGTGTTAGAGCACCACCTACCTCTGTTCACACGCACGCACGCACGCGCGCACGCACACACACACACTTACACACACTTACACACAGGCACACACACTCTCTATAGGGGTGCCTGGTGTTAGCACACAAACACTCAGGGTGCCTGGTGTTAGCACACACACACACACACACACTCGCACGCACGCATACACACATACACACACACACACACACACTCTGAGTCTGTGGGTTCGTCTGTGATCTCCTGACGCTTCAGAAACACTGAGACGTTGTGACAGCTGGTAGCGTGTTAACGGCGCCGTCCGTTCTGTCGCTCGCACACACAGCCGCGGATCCTGAACTCATGCTGAGGTGTGAGTGAACTCTGAGAGCCAGCGAGCATGAAATTAACGCTGTACAAACGAATCCTCATCACAGGATTACGAGCCTGACAGACCTTCAGCAGACGGCAGCGTAACACCACAGCTGTGCTCCACGGCCAAATCTGACAGCCTGTGTGTGTGTGTGTGTGTGTGAGGGAGTGTGAGAGTGTGTGTGTGGTGTGTGTGTGAGAGAGAGAGAGAGAGTGAGTGTGTCTGTGTGTGAGGGTGAGGGTGTGTGTGTGTGTGTGTGTGTGTGTGTGTGTGTTTGTGTCCTTGTGTGTGTGTGTGTGTGTGAGTGTGTGTGTCTGTGTCTGTGAGTCCTAACACCAGACACCCTGAGACTCTATAAAGTTTGTGTGTGAGACTTAGATCACATCGTCTCTTCTGTTGGTCTAGTTTTAGGATCTGTAGCTCTTTCCTCGTTCTGGAAATGTCTGACGTGTCTCTGTGTGAACGCTGTTGTTCTGGAGCTGCTGGAAGAGTTTGGTCTTTAAGATGTTGATGAGAAAACGATCAGGATTTAATGATGACTCTTCGTTGAAGTCCACAAACATCCCGTCCAAACCTTTCTCTTATTCTGTTAACGATCAGCAGCTCATCAGACTTTTATTTGACTGAGTAACCTGATGTTTCAGTGCAGTTTCATCATCTTTTGCTCTTTCTGTTCATCACGCGTTCAGTCTGAGGAAAGGAGCTCTGCGGTTCTTCAGCCTCAGTACACTTCTGAGGATCCCCGGAGCACACGTGGAGACACGCAGTGCATTGTGGGATTCTGTGATGTTTGATGTGTTCACAGATGGTGCGAGGACATGAACGTGCAGCTCTATGGTTATTCCTCATAATTAATGAGTTTGTTTGAAGCTCCAAGTGGCAGATAAAAGACTTTAAGATACTTTGTTTGCAGATGAAGTTCAAACGGAGGAGATTTTCTGTTTTTGTCTTCACATTTCTCTTTGTAATGTTCAGTTGCATGGATGGATTGAGGAACAGAGTCGTCCGTATGCATCACAAAACACAACGAGGAGGAAAACCTTTGATGGACTTTGATTTGTGAAGATGCAGGTGTTTTTAATTACTGAATCTTTTGTCACTGTCCACTAAGCTGATGGGTGTGTGTGTGTGTGTGTGTGTGTGTGTGTGTGTGAGTGCGTGCATGCACGTGGGTGTGCTTGGATGTGTGTGTGTGTGTGTGTGTGTGTGTGTGGGTCTGTGTCTGTGTCTGTGCGAGAGTGTGTGTGTGTGTGTGTGCATTAGGGGTCGACCGATATGTGTTTTTCAGGGCCGATACCGATACCGATTATTACAGATCAAGTAGACCGATAACCGATATTTTGAACCGATATACGTGTCTGGTGTAAAAATGAAAATTAATGCCAAAATTAATAATAACAAGAGCTCTGACAAAAAAACGTTCTTTAAATGCTTTTAAACATGTCTTTAATTCTGAAAACTGTTAATAACAACAACATTAAATAAACAGTAATATTAAAAATATTAATAATAACATAATTACAGAGATCACCCAGAAGCATTCTGTAAACATTTTGTAAAACTTAAAGTAAACGTATTTAGCGTATTGTGTGATTATGCTCAACAAAAGTTGTAATAATTGTTGTAGTTGTATTACATATACAGTAATATATTCGGCTAAACCGAACTTATATTTTGACAGGTTGCCATGAGGACCTTTTAAGTTTCTGTAGCCTATGTATATATGATATGACGATCGTTTTACTCAAATGAAACGGTCAAATGCTCATGAAGTGACTCTCTGAGCAGTTCTGGGGATGTTGTTCATGTATTTATGTCCTCATTTAGTGAGACGGCAGACGCTGAAAACACCGCGAGCAGCACGCGCTTCAGTATGTGTGTGTGCAGTAAATGAAACCGCACGTCTGTGTCATTCATTAACAGAGATGCAGAACATGCAGGATTCATATTTAAAGTGTTTTTGCGGCTTAATATTAATAGATACTAGTCCATAGCGCGAGTCGATTTAAGTGTACTGACCTACTTTTGATTAATTCATCCAAACTTCGACACATTCCGTGACATTCCGCGTTATACGGTAA
This sequence comes from Schizopygopsis pylzovi, assembly GCA_027422435.1. Classification (NCBI taxonomy): domain Eukaryota; kingdom Metazoa; phylum Chordata; class Actinopteri; order Cypriniformes; family Cyprinidae; genus Schizopygopsis; species Schizopygopsis pylzovi. Next base: position 57,135,920 of record CM049817.1, on the reverse strand, counting down.
ATTCCATTATATGACTGCATTCCGCGATTCCGCCCGCATTTTCCGCATCGCGGACATCATCGGTTATATTGAGGTGTTTTTGCAACTTCAGCAACGTCTGCTGCTGCTTTACCTTTGAGAGACAACTGATGCGTGATCACTGAGGCAGCTCCAGTTAGCATGTGCTCTCGGTGTGAGACTGCCTTCAGTTTTCCGCGTTGATTGGTCGGACTCGTGACTCTCTACATATCAGATGAGCGGTGGGCGGAGATTGCTCTCAGAGATTGAGAGATCGCCTCACTCTCACAGAGTGTTGAGCTCAGACAGGCTGCATCGAGCCAAATAGTGCATTTAAACATTAAATAGTTTCACCTGTATTATTTATTCACCAATAAATAATGTCACCTGTAAATAGTATGTTTGTTTTCATAAAAAAAAAAAAAATAATAATAAAAAAAAATTATCGGCAAATCTGTTTTTAAAATGGCCGATATCGATAATCGGTAAAATGCTTAATATCGGCGCCGATAATCGGTCGACCCCTAGTGTGCATGCGCGTGGGTGTGCTTGGATGTGTGTGTGTGTGTGTGTGTGTGTGTGTGTGTGTGTGTGTGGGTCTGTGTCTGTGCGAGAGAGTGTGTGTGTGTGTCAAGTCAAGTCAAGTCAAGTCACCTTTATTTATATAGCGCCTTTAACAATACAAATTGTAACAAAGCACTGCACAATATCAAAATAGGCAAATTTGTCAATAATGTAAAATGACAGGATTTAACACTCAATTATCTGCTGAATGCATTTCATTATTGAATTTAGTAGTGGCATTGTCCAGCTTAGTTCAGTTTAAATAATATCTGTGCAATCAAGTCGATGATTGTGCTGGAAATTAAGTGTCCCCAACTGAGCAAGCCAGAGGCGACAGCGGCAAGGAACGAAAACTCCATCGGTGACAGAATGGAGAAAAAAACCTTGGGAGAAACCAGGCTCAGTCGGGGGGCCAGTTCCCCTCCGGCCAGACAAATCAGTAGTTTGTTCCAACTGCAGCAAAGTCAGAGTGTAAGTGGTCCACTGGTTCCAGGGGTCTTTCCCCATGGATGTCTAGGTGACGAGGTCCTCACTGGAGATCTGTCTCTGGGGCTCATCTCGGAGGGGTTGTCATCGTCTCTTCTCAGGTGTTCGGTCATCTCTATCGTTTAAGGGTAGGATCCAGACTGAGGCTTGTGTAATTCCTAACTACCACGGGATGTTAATCCCGTGGCAGTAACATAGAAACAGTAAAACAATTAGCGTAGCAGCGGCTCCATCCAGGAATAACCCTGGATGAAATTATCAGTATAACCCAAGCTAAAGCATAATAATGTGCATGTGTTCAGATGGACTGGCAGTACAAGATTGTGAGATGCATTATATGAATGCTTGGCTAAAGAGATGCGTCTTTAATCTAGATTTAAACAGAGAGAGTGTGTCTGAACCCCGAACGTTTTCAGGAAGGCTATTCCATAGTTTAGGAGCCAGATATGAAAAAGTTCTACCTCCTTTAGTGGACTTTGCTATCCTAGGTACTACCAAGAGTCCAGAGTTTTGCGACCTAAGGGAGCGGGTTGGATTGTAGCGTGATAAAAGATTAGTTAGGTACGCAGGAGCTAAATCATTTAGGGCTTTATAGGCAAGTAATAATATTTTGTAACTGATACGAAACTTAATAGGTAGCCAGTGCAGAGATTGTAAAATTGGAGTAATATGGTCATATTTTCTTGACCTGGTAAGGACTCTAGCCGCAGCATTTTGTACTATCTGTAGCTTGTTTATTGAGGATGCAGGACAACCACCTAGCAGTGCATTACAATAGTCCAGTCTAGAGGTCATGAATGCATGAACTAACTTTTCTCATCAGAAACACTTAACATGTTCCGTAGCTTGGAAATGTTTCTAAGATGGAAGAATGCTGTTTTTGTAACATTGGAAATATGATTTTCAAAAGATAGGTTGCTGTGTGTGTGTGGGTCTGTGTGAGAGAGTGCGTGCGTGCGTGTGCTTGGATGTGTGAGTGTGTGTGTGTGTGTGTGTGTGTGTGTGTGGTGGTGTGTGTGTGCATGCTGTGTGTGTGTGTGTGTGTGTGTGTGTGTGTGTGCATGCGCGTGGGTGTGCTTGGATGTGTGTGTGTGTGTGTGTGTGTGGGTCTGTGTCTGTGTCTGTGCGAGAGAGTGTGTGTGTGTGTGTGTGTGTGTGGGGTCTGTGTGAGAGAGTGCGTGCGTGCGTGTGCTTGGATGTGAGTGTGTGTGTGTGTGTGTGTGTGTGTGTGTGTGTGTGTTGTGTGTGTGTGTGTGTGTGTGTGTGTGTGTGTGTGTGTGTGTGTGTGTGTGTGTGTGTGTGTGTGTGTAGCATTACAGATATTATGAGGCTCTTGTTGACTGCTGCAGGAAACGTTATTGAGATCTGAGTGATTCGTATGCGTTCTGTGCTACTGAACACAGAAATTGTCTTTTCTTTTGTGAGTTTCGGCTTCATTATAAGCAGGAATGTGTTTGCTGAACGGTCTGTACGTGACTATTTCTCACCACTGTAAGAAAAACAGAAATGCATTGACCTGAATTGTATCTCACTTTAAAATAAAAGGGAGCGGGATGTGACTGAATCCTGGAGCGTACACAATGAAAGGTGACGTGATGGAGGAAGAAATGGGACTTTATGGCTCAGTGTGTGTGTGTGTGTGTGTGTGTGTGTCGTGTGTGTGTGTGTGTGTGTGTGCTGTCCTTCAGAGTTTGAGGTTCGTATCATACGCTCTAACTCGCTGGGACTGACTGAAGGTGGCTTGTACAGTGACGTGATCAGAGACTCTGTGAAGTTGCTCGTCTCAGATGTGTCAGTCTGCTTAGTGCTCACTAGCGAGTGAAATCGTCTGAAGGGTCACATGTATGTTGTCTTTAGCATTCAGTCAGAGAGAAACACACATCAGCGTTTGGTGTCTGTCTAGTTTTATGATATGAAGTCATTTTGCTTGAATGCTCCTCCTGTGTTAAAGTAACATTACCGTCTGGACCCATGAAAAACAGCGCAGCATCCCATCATATCTCTAATTATGTTTTTCTGTAGAAACTCTCATTCCTCCAGAGGTTCATCAGACGTGGATCTTCTGAAGATGCACACTCACTTCACATGTTTGACACGTTCACTAATGCTAACGAGCTCATTTCCAGGTTTGCATTAATTGCAGGGAGCTTAAACATTGCAAACAAAGCCCAAAGTCACGAGGAATCACACAACGTTGAATGGAATCTGTGCTAGTCCCTGACTCTTTATTCAGCATTTGTAGGCGGCGGCGTACAAGCAGTGGTTTACAACACTAACCCTAACACATGTGATTGCTATGTTTGTCCTTGTCGAGTACTAAACACAATCTCCTCGAAGGCTCAGAAGGATTCGTTCTCTGGACGTGAGAGTATTCTGCTGTGAAATCATATTTTCTGAGCGGTGTTATGTCAGCTGGTGATGTATTATGTTGACTGTAGCAGCTTTGATTTGAGAAGAGTGTATAGATGCACAAATACGTGGAGACAGATTATGAATCATGGACGACAAACGCAGGTCTCACTTCATCAGCATTGGTTTCTCTGCAAACACCACACTTTCTGCCGCTTCGACCTCCAGAACAACAAAACAAGCCTCACGAGTGACCCCTGATTTATTACAGCGGTGATGTCCAGGATTTCTGCTTCAGCTGTCTGGAGAATACGGATGAACCGGTGCATCTGCTCGGCCTCGGTCTGCTTTCTCATCGATAAACTCCATCCGTTTAATAACCAAACGCTGCAGCATGCACAGATG
>CM049817.1:57124619-57129619 GCA_027422435.1 Schizopygopsis pylzovi | reverse complement strand
ACCACACACACACACACACACCTCTCTCTCTCTCTCACACACACACACACACACACACACACAGTTCTCTCTCTCTCTCACACACACACACACACACTACACATCACACACACACACACCCCTCTCTCCTCTTCTCTCTCTCCTCTCTCTCTCCTCTCTCTCTCCTCCTCTCTCTCTCTCCTCTCTCTTCTCTCTCTCTCTCTCTCTCCTCTCTCTTCTCTCTCTCTCCCACACCACACACACACACACACACACACACACACACACACACAGTCTCTCTCTCTCTCACACACCACACACACACACACACACACACAGTCTCTCTCTCGCTCTCACACACACACACAACACTCACACACACACACACTCTCTCCTCTCTCTCTCTCTCTCTCTCTCTCTCTCTCTCTCTCTTTCTCTCTCTCTCTCCCACCAAACACACAGTCTCTCTCTGTCTGTCCTGAGGCAGCAGCTGCTTTTCACTTGTTTTCTTGCGATCTGGATTAATTAGCGCTTCTCATCAATAGTGGTGCAGATAAACATGTTGTGGGTTTAATCATTACCGTCGCAGACATCGATCGAGCCCAAAGACTCTCCATCCATAAACACACAGAATAAATCTCTTAAAATGGCCAATTGCTTTAGAGCAAAAACATCAGCGCTTACTCGGTTAGTTACCTGCTGGTTAGTGTAGTAATGGTTAGTGATGGCTGTGATTCAGACACACATGTACTAAAATACCATGAAGATGTTCTGGATAAACGCGTCTGGACATGTCTTTTGTAGTGTTTCGCCGAGGGCTTTGAGAGTTTTCTCTGTGGTTTAATGTAACTCGTGTTTTTATGTGAATGAGAGTTAAAGGTGCTGAGAGTTGCACAAACACATGTCTGTCTCGCTTTAATATGTGCTCATAGACTAAGTGTGAAGGATTCTGGGTAGCACAATCTTCTGTCTGTTATTATTGGATTTAGAGCTTAATTAATGAGTCAATCATAGATTAAAGGTCCATTAGCGTTGATCTGATGCGATGGTGCTCGAGTGGTTTTGTCCGTGGAGAATGTTTTCCTCGTCATTCAGTGTGTAATCGGCTCAGGCTCAGTGGTTTATTGTGTTGTGATGGTCTGGACGTTGAGTGTGAACGGCACAAGTCACATCCAGCAGATGTGGATCAGGAACGCTCTGGAGTTTGAGGAGAGAGATGTGATGAATATGAAAAGCTCAGCGTGTCTCCGTCTCCTCCGGTCTTCAAGGTGTGTGTGATTCGACTACTTTATTAAATAACTCCCGAGCATTGGTCATTAAATGCTGTTCGGTCTGGAGACGTGAGCCGCTCTCAGCGGCGTGAAGGGAATAAAGCAGCACGCTCTCATAAATAAAGCAACTTCTGTTGTTGAGCTTTGGGTCGGATACAGTATTATTCTCAAAAAGAGCTTTTAATATACAGACACGGCACTCTGAAAGACATTACGAGAAACATCAATATTACCAGCATCCTACAAAACTAAAAGACAGGAACTGTATTGCATTTATTATTATGTGAAATATTATTTTAAAAAGCAATAGAATTAATTGTTTTCCCCCTTTTGTAATTACACGTATGGGTTGCATCGATTGGACTTATGTAAGGTTTGTAATCTCTGTTCCAGAGGATTCTGTGCTTCTATGGAAGAAGAATAATGCCATATGTCTTTGACACTAAAGCATGTTGAATAGCGCTAACTGAAAAAATTAAGTATTGCATTAAAGGGTCATATGATTTGATGTTTTGCTTTGTCTTTGGACCCAAAGATAGATATTCTTTATGAAAGTTAAGACTCCTAAAACGGCTCATTCAGACACGTCTACATCACGATGTGGGGAGATTTGCACAACTCCGCCCAAATGCAGTGAAAGAAGGTGGGGCTATTATTCTGGGTGTAGTGCTGTCCTGGAGACGCTGTGTTTCGTTGTGAAAGAGAACCTGAACCTGGAAGAGTAGCCTACAAAGTGAACACTATGAATGGCTGTGAACACTATAAAGTGGAACAAGAACTGTCTGAGCTTCTGTATGTTTCTGACGATTCAGACGTGAGTTTAGTGCCGTGTAGAGTCGCGCTTGCTGTTTGTGTTTCTATGATCACTAATACAGACATGTTAAAAAATACAGTATATTAGGGGTCGACCGATATGTGTTTTTCAGGGCCGATGCCGATACCGATTATTACAGATCAAGTAGACCGATAACCGATATTTTGAACCGATATACGTGTCTGGTGTAAAAATGAAAATGAATGCCAAAATTAATAATAACAAGAGCTCTGACAAAAAAAAACTTTCTTTAAATGCTTTTAAACATGTCTTTAATTCTGAAAACTGTTAATAACAACAACATTTCCGTTGGTTTTAATTTACAGTACAGTCCAAATAAAGGCATAAAACATTAATTTAATTTATCTTTTAATCAAATGAGAGTTAGGCTTTATTTTTGGCAAACAAATGAGTTTACTATTAAAATTAAAACATGGAAGAAATTATTGTGTATTGTGTGATTATTCTCAACAAAAGTTGTAATAATTGTTGTAGTTGTATTACGTATACAGTAATATATTCAGCTAAACCGAACTTATATTTTGACAGGTTGCCATGAGGACCTTTTAAGTTTCTGTAGCCTATGTATATATGATATGACGATCGTTTTACTCAAATGAAACGGTCAAATGCTCATGAAGTGACTCTCTGAGCAGTTCTGGGGATGTTGTTCATGTATTTATGTCCTCATTTAGTGAGACGGCAGACGCTGAAGTCACCGCGAGCATCACGCGCTTCAGTATGTATGTGTGCAGTAAATGAAACCGCACGTCTGTGTCATTCATTAACAGAGATGCAGAACATGCAGGATTCATATTTAAATAGTGTTTTTGCGGCTTAATATTTATATATACTAGTCCATAGCGCGAGTCGATTTAAGTGTTACTGACCTACTTTTGATTAATTCATCCAAACTTCGACACATTCCGTGACATTCCGCGTTATACGGTAACTTCCATTATATGACTGCATTCCGCGATTCCGCCCCGCATTTTCCGCATCGCGGACATCAATCGGTTATATTGAGGTGTTTTGCAACTTCAGCAACGTCTGCTGCTGCTTTAACCTTTGAGAGAACAACTGATGCGTGATCACTGAGGCAGCTCCAGTTAGCAAGTGCTCTCGGTGTGAGACTGCCTTCAGTTTTCCCGCGTTGATTGGTCGGACTCGTGATCATATCAGATGAGCGGTGGGCGGAGATTGCTCTCAGAGATTGAGAGATCGCCTCACTCTCACAGAGTGTTGAGCTCAGACAGGCTGCATCGAGCCAAATAGTGCATTTAAACATTAAATAATTTCACCTGTATTATTTATTCACCAATAAATAATGTCACCTGTAAATAGTATGTTTGTTTGCATAATAATAAAAAAAAAATAAAAAAATAAAAAAAAATTATCGGCACATCTGTTTTGAAAATGCCCGATATCGATAATCGGTAAAATGCTTCATATCGGCGCCGATAATCGGCCAGACCGATAATCGGTCGACCCCTACAGTATATAAGTCGTCATAATCAGTAATTATGTCCCCACTGGATGCAACAAATGCCAGGTTTATAATGGGTTTTATTGTTTTAGTCTCGCCGGGAAACGCATCACAATATGGTGCGGGGCGTAACATTTCCATCAGATGCTTGAGGTATTCGGCCAATCACAGCGCACCGGATAGCTGGCCAATCAGAGCTCGCTGAGCATAGAGGAGCAACGATAATGTACAGTATGTGGATAATAATGTGTTTTTGAAACACGTAAACACATTGCATTCCACCGAATACACAAAATAATGTTATTTTTAGCAACGTCGTATGACCGCTTTAACAGTGCTTGCTTTTTAATGCCTTGTGTTTCCAAGGCTTGCATTTTTAGGTCCTGAAATTTAACATAATTAAACAGACTGGAAGGTGAATAGGTGAATATGAATTATTGAATTTTTATGAAAATGTGTGAAATATTTAATATCGCTTAAAAAAACAACTATGTTAAATTTCAGGACCTAAAAGTGCAAGCCCCGGAAACAAGAGGCATTAAAAAGCAAGCACTGTTAATGTTTAGTGCTATTCAATACGCTTTCTTGTTTGGCATGATTTTTCTTCCATACGCTTCAGACGTTCTTGCGGTGGTTCTTCCGGTCTCTGTGTGAAGACACACGTCTGTTCTGATGCTGGATGGGTTTAATCAATCTGTCGTTTCACCGCTGAATGATAATCATGTGTTTCACTCAGTCTGAGTGTTTAAGAGACGGTCAGCGGCTCACAGATCCTGGTGAGATGATGTTTCTGTTAGCCAAACATTATCAGCGTCGTTTACGATATGTCATTACTCCATGATTAATCACGGCTGAAAGCAGCAGTGTGTGGAAATGATCTGAAATGATGCATGTTCTTGTGTGTGTGATGATACAGAGACTCCAGCTGCATTATTATATCAGACAAACACACAACATCTGGCATCAAACATTATCATAACCTCGTAGAGTGAATCCTCTGCACACATATATGAGTGAGTGGAGCCTCCTGCTGGTCTGGAGGACAGATGAGAGACGCTGGATAATGAAATCGAAGCATGTCTGCTGCTGTGTAACTGAAAGTCCAAATGCATGATTGGATATTTTAAACAAACCGACGCTCTGTCACCGCTCCTCATTTACATGTGTTTTCTGTTTGAAGCTCATTATGTGTCTCGCATCAGAAGGTCAGTGACTCCTCAGAAGCAGAAACCAGCGTTCGTATTGTTTCCAGCATCAAACACGCAGAGCAGCTAATGTTTCTGTAGCTCATCAGTGACATGCTGTGATGAACACACACACACGCGAAGACACACACATACACACACACACGAAGACACAGACACACACACACACACACACACACACGAACACACACACACACACACACACACACACACACACAATGAATAACCATCTCTGAATATGTGCG
>CM049817.1:57112119-57119619 GCA_027422435.1 Schizopygopsis pylzovi | reverse complement strand
TGTGTAACAGTGAGAGAGAGAGAGAGTGTGTGTGTGTGTGTGTGTAACAGAGAGAGAGAGCGAGAGAGTGTGTGTGTGTGTGTGTGTGTGTAACAGAGTGTGTGTGTGTATGTGTGTGTGTGTCTAGTTGTGAGTGTGTGTGTGTGTGTGTGTGTGTGTGTGTAACAGAGTGTGTGTGTGTATGTGTGTGTGTCTGTTAGAGAGTGTGTGTGTGTGTGTGTGTGTGTGTGTGTGTGTGTGTGTGTGTGTAACAGAGTGTGTGTGTGTGTGTGTGTGTGTGTGTGTGTGTGTGTGTGTGTGTGTGTGTGTGTGTGTGTGTGTCACTAATTAAAGAATAACCCATATACCACCAGAGCCTGATGTTTTATTCATCAATTAAAAAGATAACCGGAACCAATAAATCTTTTCTGCTAATGAATGCGAGCTGTGGGAGATCGAGCAATTAGTTAATGAAAGCGTCGGATCGGGTCATAATCTGAAGTTATGATTCAGTAATTAATTCACCGTGGGATGGTTTCTCCACAGAAATGACTGGAAATATAATAATGAATACCGTTGAGATTAGTGACAGCAACAATCACATAAAACACAACGGTTCATATTCATAATTAGGTAACGGAGAAATGTAATTTAATCACCGTCTAGCGTAAAATGACCAACTAGTTGATGATAATTAATCTTCCGCTTCGTTTCTCATAACGACAGAAGCTTGTGGGATTTCTGCGCGGATGCAAGAACCAGGTTTTCTTCGTAGTGAATGAAAGATTAAATTAAACGCTTTACTGAGTGAAGTATTAAAGCCCTGACATCCCCCCCGACGGGTTCACTTCTGTGTCATATTGAGTCGTCCAGCCGAATAAACTTTATACACTTTATATTAAAATATGGGAGAAAACTGTTATAGTTATTATTACCTTAAGAAATATATTTTAATGTACAATAGCAGAATATATCTTTCATCAGTTCTTTGTTAAACTGAACTTTGTGTGTGTGTGTGTGTGTGTGTGAGTGAGAGTTTGTGTGTGTGTGTGTGTGTGTGTGAGTGAGAGTTTGTGTGTGTGTGTGTGCGTGCGTGCGTGCATGTGAGTGTGTGAGAGAGAGAGTGTGTGTGTGTGTGTGTATGTATGTGTGTGTGTGTGTGTGTGTGTGAGAGAGAGAGTGTGTGTGTGTGTGTGTGTGTGTGTGTGTGTGTGTGTGTGTGTGTGTGTGTTGTGTGTGTGTGTGTGTGTGTGTGTGTGTGTGAGTGTGTGGTGTGTGAGAGAGAGTGAGAGTGTGTGTGTGCGTGCGTGCGTGCGTGCGTGTGAGAGAGAGTGAGAGAGTGTGTGTATCCGTGTGTGTGTGTGTGTGTGTGTGTGTGTGTGTGTGGTTTAACACAGTACTGTCAGTGCTGCATGTGTTTCTCCGTCTCCACAGACAGAAGCCCAGAATAAAAGGCCTGTCCTCTTTCTCTCGTATGGATGTAGGACACAAACCCGGTCTGTAGTCCGCTGGGTCTCACTCTAAACGCACCTGACAGACGCTCAGAGAGGGAACGGCTCAGAGATTGATCGCTCTGTGCCGTAATTACAGACCAGCACCTTCAGATTCAGTTATTTGATCTATTTAGTTATGATTGGGAAATTTCTTCTGACAGAAACACAGAATCTAAAATGACTTTGTGATTCCTCCGATGAGGGAGACATTCAGCGTGACACGCAATGAGGTAATTAACCTTTGATTTCCGACGAACCGTTAATTAGACTAGATGTGAGAGAGCATGTGACTTCAACCGCTCTTCATCTTCATCATCATCATCATCATCAAGCGTCTCATAAAGGAGATTTATCGACACAAACTACATCAGTTTTCAATGCAAATAAATCAAAGTGACGTGATGATATTAAACAGAGGCGTTACGTTGAATATCAGATGAAAAAGCAATAAGGGATCATGTTTTTCTCACCACAAATGTTTATTGGCTTTTATGATTTGTTTGCCTGCGCAGGTTATTATTGAAATGAAGAAAAAGCTGAGATTTAAATGTGGTGATTTGCTTCTTCAGTCTTACAGACGCGAGTGCTGAGCAAACCCTGAACACCAGACCACCTCAAACCCACAGACCCTGAAAATGACCTCTGACCTCTGTGCCAGTATGACCTCTGACCTTCATGTGTTGTGTTCAGAGCGAGCTCCTCTGCGGACGGATGAGTAAAGCGCTCCGGAGACGCGGCGTCTGTGTTTCTGGTGTCAGAAGCAGAATATTAAGCATGTGAAGTGATGTGGAACTTGTGCTGTAGGAAATGCTTCAACCTCATTATCCTTCAAAACAAAGAGACGGAGACGATAAAACCAGCCGCCACTCCTCACTGACACTAAAGAGATGCTGAAGCAGGACCGGAGACGTCCTGCAGTCTGTAATATGACAGCTGAGCGCTGAAGGATTACAAATTTTATTTTAAATGTTTAATTTAGATACACTTTCTGACTAAAGAAAGTGTCAGGAAATACAGATGTTTGAGAGCGTTTCCTGACCATTTGAGCTCGAGACAGCTGTGCCTTTTGTCTCTTATGTTAATGGTAAGATCAAGGAGTCAGACTACTGAGAGATTCAACCTTTGTTAGGTTTATTGGACCACGGGAAGGTTCCTGTAACTAACTAACGCCTCCCTCAGATGTTTGCTTTGTTTGATGTTTGTCTCCACCTCTAAGAATCCCTCCTCCAAAAATACCTATAAGATACCCTGTAAAAATGACTTAAGATGAGATTTCGATGACTGCAGTTACCATCAACACGTCATAGAATAAAGAAATTCTGCTGACAATCCGATCCGAAGTCTCCTGGTCTTCTCTTCTGAGTTTTCTACTTTAGAAGAACAAAGTTTTCAACAGATGCTGCCGTGACCCGGATAGAGTTCCAGCTTCCTCACCTGAAAAACTTCAAGCTCAAACAAAGATCTGCATCTTTTGGAATCCAGCGAAACTTCAAGCTGAACAAGAATTCCCAGACTGAATTTTTCTCTGAACCAAGTGTGGTGAGTGGCTGTTCTCTAATCCAAAAAGAACCTAAGACCAGTGTATCCTCTGTGCCGTCAGAGAAGAGTTAACATACATCTGTAGGGTTGGTTTAACTAAATTGTATCCTCTGTTTCAGGCAGGGAAGAGTTTATCCTCTAAAGTTTTTTATTTTAGAGATGAGTTTATCCTCTAAAGTTTTTTTATTTTAGAGATAAAAGTATCCTCTGTTCTTGTAGGCAGGGACGTTTATCCTCTGTTTCAGGCAGGGAAGAGTTTATCCTCTAAAGTTTTTATTTTACATTTACATTTACATTTACATTTATGCATTTAGCAGACGCTTTTATCCAAAGCGACTTACAAGTGCATTCAGGTTATACATTTTCATTAGTATGTGTGTTCCCTGGGAATCGAACCCACAACCTTTTGCACTGCTGACGCAATGCTCTACCACTGAGCCACACAGGAACACTTTAGAGATGAAAATATATCCTATGTTCTTTCAGGCAGGGAAGATTTTTGGCATTACGTGCTAAAAATAAGTTATCCTCTGTTGTTTCAGGCAGGGAAGGTTTTTTTGGCATTTACGTGCTAAAAAACAAGTGTACCCTCTGTTGATCAGAGAAGTGTTTGTTTTTGTTTGTGTGGTACCGAAGAAACTTACAAAATGGTTAGAATGAATGCTAGGCTGATTCCAACCACAGAAAAGAGTGGTCTTGCGACTCCTCTGTGGTCAGATAGTGAATTCAAAACACTGTTAGGGGAACAAATGGACCTAATAGTCACTGAAAAAGTTAGACAAGAACTAACGCAGAAATATGAGATTCATCCAGACAAGACTTGGTCAGTAGATGAGTGTAAAAAGGTACTAGGAGCAAGTATTCGTAAGAACAATGTGAAAGGCATTCTCTGTTGTCACAGAGAATTCAGTGTAACGCTAGCGACACAACAGTCTCAGCATAATTCAGAGCTAGAGAAACAGAACAATGAACTCCGTGCGAGAGTATCCACTTTGACTAAGAAATTTAACCTCAAGAAAGTTGCAGCAAAAACTGATGTGAAAGTTAGTCAGCCTGATAACATTTACCCTGATTTACAAGCGTTCGTTGAAACAGATGTAGCTCTCCAATCAGTAACTGATGTGCCTGTAAATTCAGTCAATGTGTGTGGTGCGAGGAGAAGATCGCAGGGGATTGAGGAAACTGATAGTGTTCCTCTCAATTCTTCTGTTGTGCAAATACAAACTGTTGCCAAAGCTTTAGGTCCTAAAGATATAGAGAGACTATCTCAAAGTTTACCGTCAGCACGCACACATTTTTCTGAATTTAGAAGAACATTGATCAGTAAAATGCGTCTTTATGACATGTCATTGGCAGAAGTCACGCAGCTGATGTCACAAATACTAACTGAATCTGAATTCAACAGTTTTGAATCTGCTGTTACTTCTGAACTGCGAAATGCCAGTAAGGGTGATTTAAGAGAAGGTATTTTGAAAATCCTAAAGAATATCTTAGGACCCAAAATAGATTGGTCTAGAATTACTACCTGTGTGCAAAGGAAAGAAGAAACTGTGAGTGAATATACTGAGAGATTTTGTCAGTCAGCTGTAATCTACAGTGGAATTGTTGATGACCCTGAAAGTGTGCTGGATGACAAGGGACCCCTGGTTCGTATCTGGTCAGATGGCCTTGTAGCCGAATACAGAAAAGCTTTACCATTCTTAGATCTAACTTGGTCTAACAGAACTCTCAGAAGTAACCTAGACAGGTTAGCAACATGGGAAAGAGATGCTGATGTCAAGGCAAAAGTAAGAGTAGCAGCAGCTACGTTTAACACAACGAAACAAGACAATAGATGGTCTAAAAGAGAAAACAAATGCAAATACTGTGGAAAATTAGGACATTGGGAGAAAGAGTGTAGGAAGAAGTTGCAAGATAGTAAAAGAAATGCTATGCATAATTCTGCTCCTTCTCAGCCTGCACACAACCCTGAAGTAGTTCCGCCAGTGACCACTGAAACTCTAGGTCAGCTAGTTCAGGCTCTTCTAAGAGCACAACAAGACCAGGAAAAAAACTAATTATTGGGGCTGTGAGTAGCTACCTTTCCCCTGTAATCCAACACAATGACCAAAGAATTTTTGTGAAAGGTAGCATAAAAGAGAAAGAGATTGATTTTTTGCTTGATACAGGTGCAGAAATTACAGTAATTCCTACAAAATTGGCACAAGGTTTAAACATCCCATACAAGAAAACCAAACTTTGTTTAACTGGTGTAATAGGTGAAGATTCTGTTTTGTATGAAACTCCGCCCATAGAGGTACAATTTGGCCCAAAAACTCTGACTACAAAATTGCTATGCGCTCCATTAAATACAGGTGCAATTTTAGGCATGGATCTTCTGAGACAAATAAATCTAACTTTAGACATGTCCTCAGAATCTACTAGCATAAAAATTTCCTCAGCACAGATTTCTACCAATAATGCAACCCCTCCCGAGTATGCTTTCTTACAGAATCATCCAATTTGGGCTAAAGACAAGGATGATTGTGGGTTGTTGACAGGTGTAGAACCAGTTAAATTGACAGGAACTCCACCTCCGGTCACCAAACAATATCCGATTAATAAGGAAGCTATACAGGGAATCAAACTTATTGTAGAAAATTTGCTGACGCAAGGAGTGCTAGTTAAAACCAACAGTCCATGTAATTCACCCATATGGCCCATCAAGAAATCTAATGGGACATGGAGACTTACAATAGACTACAGAGTAGCCAATAAACATATTGAAAAAAATCACCCCCCTAGTGGCAGATCCATCTACAATTTGTAATGGCTTACCATTAGATTGTAAGATTTTTTCAGTAATTGATATGTCTAATGGATTATTTTCTGTACCGTTGCACTCTGACAGCCAGCCATGGTTAGCTTTCACAGTTGACTATGAACAATACCAGTGGACACGATTGCCACAGGGATTTCAAAACTCCCCAACCATATATCATCAGGCTGTCAGACGTGATTTGTGTGACCCAGAATGTCCGGTAAAACAGTCCACTATGATCCAATATGTCGATGATATTTTGATTGCCTCAACAGATCATGAGGTACATCAAACTGAATTGGCATCATTGTTGGACTATTTGCATAAAAAAGGACACAAATGCAGCTTTCACAAAGCTCAAATCGCTAAAAAGCAAGTCACATTTCTGGGTCAAACAATTGGTGCAGGAAATAGATCCATTACACAGGATAGAGCGGCTTCAGTCAAAGCCATACCTCCGCCTAATACCATTAAAACACTCCGCTCATTTTTAGGAACAGCAGGTTATTGTAGACCTTGGATTGAAGACTATGCCTCGATTGCTCAGCCTCTCTATGATTTGTTGAAAGGCCATGGTAAAGATTCAGATACTGTTTGTATGGAAGAACTTCATCTCAAAGCTTTTAATGATTTGAAGAGAGCACTATGTCAAGCACCAGCATTAGGAGTTGCCCAATCTGATAGACCCTTTGTGCTTTATGTCCATGAACACTTAGGCTTTATGACTGCATGTCTAATGCAAGATCATGGGGGCAGCTTACGCCCAATTCATTACTATTCCGGTAAACTTGACATAGTCGCTCAAGGTATGGGCCCATGCCTCAGAGCAGTACAGGCAGTTCATCTAGCGCTTCAGGCTTCATCAGGAATGGTGTTAGGTCAGACTGTAAACGTAAAATGCCCTCACACAGTGTCCGCACTAATGAATCAAGCAAAAGTCACTTCTGTCACCTCCTCCCGTTGGGGAAATTGGTTAGCAACTCTCACAGCCCCGAATATTGTTATACAGCGTGCACCAGTCACGAACCCATCCTCATGTATGATGTCTGCAATGACTGAATTTGTGTTAGAGGATGAAGGCGAAATGACTCATGATTGTGTTACGCTTACATATGCAGCGACAAGTGAAATAGCAGAAACTCCCATAGAGAACGCAGAATTGGAGTTGTTTGTTGATGGTTCAGCTCAAGTTATTGAAGGTAACAGACGAGCAGGATATGCAGTAACTTCCACTACTGAAGTAGTTGCTTCAGGTCGTCTTCCAGATCATTTTTCAGCTCAAGCTGCAGAACTAGTAGCCTTAACTAGAGCATGCACGCTAGCTTCAGGATCAGTTGCAAAAATATACACAGATTCCAGGTATGCTTTTGGGGTAATTCATGATTTTGGTGTCATTTGGCAAACCAGAAAATTTCTAACTTCTGCTGGATCCCCCATTAAGCATGCTGGATTAGTGAAAGATTTAATGTTTGCCATGAAACTCCCAAAGAAATTAGCGGTGATCAAAGTGAAAGCACATCTCACAACTAATACTACGGAAGCTAAAGGTAATGCTCTTGCTGATGTAGCGGCTAAACAGGCTTGTTTCTATGCAACTGTACAAGTGTGTTCAGGTAGTACAGCACAGAAGATAATTCTACCTCCTGAATCAATCGTTGATCTGTATAAAGACGTTCCTCTATATGAAGC
>CM049817.1:57092119-57102119 GCA_027422435.1 Schizopygopsis pylzovi | reverse complement strand
CCCCCCCCCCGAGCATGATTGGGCTAGTTTTGGACTCATTTTGAGAAACAGAAACAGTGGATTTGGTCGTGAAAATCTGTAAACCCTGTTCGTATCGTTCTTTTGCACGCGCGGGTCAGTTCAGAACCATGATCTGTTCACACTGGAAATCTGGCCACATTTAATACAACAGAGAAGCAAATCTGCCTCAGTTATGTTGTTTTTTCTTTCACTACTTCGTGTATACGGTGAGAGACATGTCAATGTGTTAGTGTTGTACTTTAACCCAAATCTGATCTGGTCAAACTCAGTTAGCTATAGATGATGCATAACATCTTATTATAGAAGTGGCTCGTGTTAAAGGATATTACAGGATAGAACGTGATCCTGAAAACACCTGTAATGTTAGTGAATAATGAATGAGCCGACAGGATGAGTGCATTGCTTTTATTTTCTCTCTCGGCTGGGTTTTCTTCATTGGTGGCTCGCCGCCGCCGCCGCTCTGATATTTAATATATTGAAAGTGGTTTTCTCTCCTCAGTCAGAGTCAATATGAAACTGTCACCTTCCATCAGTGTGACGTGAATCTATTTCACTTTGATTTAAAACTGGACTTTCACAGACAATCACTTCATTTGGCGTCTGGCCGGTGCCGGGGACGCGCGGTTCAATCGCATTTATAGCGCGTCTGATTATTAAAGCACAATTAATCTCCGCTGCGGCTCTCAGACAAATAGAAGCACACAGGCTTTGATGTTTTGCAGAGAAACTCTCGGTGAAGATGAAAGCCTCTCTGAAGCCTCCGGCGTTTCCAAGAGTATATGATGTGATACGGCACGCTGAACCTTTTTTGTAATATTCATGTGCTTGATTCTCAGAGGGAAGGAAGAACCAAGGGAACCTTTGATTTGAAGAAAGAAACTAAGAATGGACGGTTTAAAGGAAAGAGAACCCAATAATACTGCATGTACACCATATATAACACACAGTACATGCATATGAACATATGTGGAGTTTTAGGAGAGTATTTTATTTATTTGTGATGTAACC
The DNA here is from genome assembly GCA_027422435.1 of Schizopygopsis pylzovi. NCBI lineage: Eukaryota > Metazoa > Chordata > Actinopteri > Cypriniformes > Cyprinidae > Schizopygopsis > Schizopygopsis pylzovi. Next base: position 57,101,090 of record CM049817.1, on the reverse strand, counting down.
GAACACATGAAGTCATGTTACGTCTCTGTCTGTCTGCAGGCGTGTGCACCGAACGAGTTCGTCAATAGGTTTCTGGACGCTTTGAGTCTTTTGTGTTTGTAGTTCAGATCAAGATGCATTGGTTCGGTCTGGACGAGGAGATCTGACACACGCCGAGGAGTAATCAGGTGATAGATGAGATGTTCAAAGAGTTTTAATTAAGACACTCCAGAAGGAAGCGTCCAGGGAAAATGGTTTGATAAAAGTTCAAAGGTGTAAACACACTTAGACTGTCCTGTCATATTAAATATGAAGAGATGTTCCTCTAGAAGCCCTCCTGCAGAACGCCGTGATACTGTGGCGCTGGATCAGAGAGAGGAGCATATCATGATACACATCTGTCCTGACGACTGATTCATTGATTCATTCTCACCGATTCATTCACCGAGTCTGATTCACTGATTCATTCACTGCCGTCTGTACAGAGATTCATTGATTCATTCACACCGTCTGTACAGCGATTCCTTGATTCACTCACACCCGTCTGTACAGCGATTCCTTGATTCACTCACTCCCGTCTGTACAGCGATTCCTTGATTCATTCACACCCGTCTGTACAGCGATTCCTTGATTCATTCACACCCGTCTGTACAGCGATTCCTTGATTCATTCACACCCGTCTGTACAGCGATTCCTTGATTCATTCACACCCGTCTGTACAGCGATTCCTTGATTCACTCACACCCGTCTGTACAGCGATTCCTTGATTCACTCACACCCGTCTGTACAGCGATTCCTTGATTCACTCACACCCGTCTGTACAGCGATTCGTTGATTCATTCACTCCCGTCTGTACAGTGATTCCTTGATTCACTCACACCCGTCTGTACAGCGATTCCTTGATTCACTCACACCCGTCTGTACAGCGATTCGTTGATTCATTCACACCCGTCTCTACAGCGATTCCTTGATTCACTCACACCCGTCTGTACAGCGATTCCTTGATTCATTCACACCCGTCTCTACAGCGATTCGTTGATTCATTCACACCGTCTGTACTGCGATTCCTTGATTCATTCACTCCCGTCTGTACAGTGATTCATTCACACCCGTCTGTACAGCGATTCGTTGATTCATTCACTCCCGTCTGTACAGCGATTCCTTGATTCATTCACACCCGTCTGTACAGCGATTCGTTGATTCATTCACACCCGTCTGTACAGCGATTCCTTGATTCACTCACACCCGTCTGTACAGCGATTCGTTGATTCACTCACACCCGTCTGTACAGCGATTCGTTGATTCATTCACTCCCGTCTGTACAGCGATTCCTTGATTCATTCACACCCGTCTGTACAGCGATTCGTTGATTCATTCACTCCCGTCTGTACAGCGATTCCTTGATTCACTCACACCCGTCTGTACAGCGATTCGTTGATTCATTCACACCCGTCTGTACAGCGATTCCTTGATTCATTCACTCCCGTCTGTACAGCGATTCCTTGATTCATTCACACCCGTCTGTACAGCGATTCCTTGATTCACTCACACCCGTCTGTACAGCGATTCGTTGATTCATTCACACCCGTCTCTACAGCGATTCGTTGATTCATTCACACCGTCTGTACAGCGATTCCTTGATTCATTCACACCCGTCTGTACAGTGATTCATTCACACCCGTCTGTACAGCGATTCGTTGATTCATTCACACCCGTCTGTACAGCGATTCGTTGATTCATTCACACCCGTCTCTACAGCGATTCGTTGAGTCATTCACACCGTCTGTACAGCGATTCCTTGATTCATTCACACCCGTCTCTACAGCGATTCGTTGATTCATTCACACCGTCTGTACAGCGATTCGTTGATTCATTCACACCCGTATGTACAGCGATTCCTTGATTCACTCACACCCGTCTGTACAGCGATTCCTTGATTCACTCACACCCGTCTCTACAGCGATTCCTTGATTCACTCACACCCGTCTGTACAGTGATTCCTTGATTCACTCACACCCATCTCTACAGCGATTCCTTGATTCACTCACACCCGTCTGTACAGTGATTCATTCACACCCGTCTGTACAGCGATTCGTTGATTCATTCACACCCGTATGTACAGCGATTCCTTGATTCACTCACACCCATCTCTACAGCGATTCCTTGATTCACTCACACCCGTCTGTACAGTGATTCATTCACTCACACCGATCTGTACAGCGATTCGTTGATTCATTCACACCCGTATGTACAGCGATTCCTTGATTCATTCACACCCGTCTGTACAGCGATTCCTTGATTCACTCACACCCGTCTGTACAGTGATTCATTCACACCCGTCTGTACAGTGATTCATTCACACCCGTCTGTACAGCGATTCCTTGATTCATTCACATTGATGATCAATTTCACAGTAGACCGTAATAACGCTCAACCTCATTCTGAATCATTATTCATATGATTGTTTTTAAATGTAATGTCTCATGAAATGTTTGTGTGTTTATTTGGCTTTACGCTGTTCTGTGACACTAATCGCTGGTAATGAGACGGTTCCGCCCTTCGGAAAACCTCATTTATTTCACTTTTATTATGTCAGGTGCCGTCAGTGTATTAATAGAGTCGCTCTGGCTGTATTAACGGGAGGACATGATTTGACCGAGGTCATTCATACTCTGCAGAATCAGGATGAAAGTGTGTAGATGAGTGTTTCGTTCTCTCTGAGCTCAGTGTTTCTCCAGAGATTAAAGCGTGCTCGTTAACGAAAACAAACCCTCGTCCTCAAATCACCACGCATTCTCCATGATCACAGAGCCATTCATACACACAGCATCTCCATCATGAACGTCTGATCTGAGAGTCTGGGATCATCAGCAGTATCATGATATTGATAACACTTTATTTTAAGGTGTCTTTGTTACACAGGTTACATGTACTTACTATTATAATAACAATAAATGATGCATAATTGCATGCGAGTAACCCTGATGAGCCAAACCCTAGCCACACAGTAAGCACGTGTTTATTTTTCACGGCTCGTTCTTTCTTTCTGTATTTTATGACTTAGTCTTGCACTGCATCGGTCCGAGTGCTTTGAGCAGTTCAGGGTTTGAGGACAGAAACACTCGTGTGTTTGTATCGCACTCGGGATGAGTCGATGAAGAGCGACAGCTGTTGTGGTGAGTATGATGGATAACGGCGTGTCTCGTCACATCTGTGATGCTCTGATCAGCCTAATAACCAATCAACAGCTTCATCAGAGCAGAGGTGCATCTCTGAACACCATCGGGACGGCCAAGGGCAGATCCATGACATTTATTAAATAGTTTTCCTGGCTGGCGTATCACAAATAAACCTGGATAAGCTGGATAATAAACGAGGACAGTTTATGACAGATGGGTTAATAAACATCTAAACCTGGTTTAATAAAGATCAGCTCTGTGTCTGTCCTTGTGTGTCCGCTTCAGCTTAGATCTGGGTTCCTTTAATCCTCATTTCTAAAGAAACGCCTACGTTATGAATTATACATATACATATTCATTCATTCATTCATTCATTCACTTTGTGTTATATTCCAACCGTACACATACTGCGAACTGAAATAAGTAGTTTTTTAATGAGAAATGAGGACATTTAGTCAAAGGGACAGTCTTTGTGTTTTTTGAGGTCAGGTGATTGTTGAGTCATGTGATCAGGTGCATGCTGGGAAACTGATGTTTTAGCAGCTCTCACCTCGAGAGCAACGGACTTTAGATAATGTGTGGAAGAAATGCATAAGTTTAGTGTGTGTGTGTTTATGTGTGCGAGCGTGTGTGTGTGTGTGTGCAAGCATGTGAGTGTGTGTGTGTGTGCGTGTGTAAGTGTGCGCGTGTATATATTTATGTATCTCTGTTTTCTCGTCTGTTGGACAGTCGTTGTGTCCAGGGTTGGCTCTCACTGCTCCACAGAGTCTGTTTCTGAGGCTCGTTCTGATTTTATGAGCTCCAGATCTCCTGATGTTCTCCTCTCAGTTATCGGCTCTCACGTCCAGAGACCGTTCTTGTGAAACCGAGACGAATTCTTCTCTTTGTCTTTGGGAGCAGAGTTTCTCCTCAGACGGCTGCTGCAGGGATTCCTGGGGGTTTGAGAAAGTGATGATCGTCAGGACAAACGTCTGTCTGTTTGCCATCAGTGCTGTGTTTGCTGAAGAGATGACAGATGATGTGACGTGTGAATGCTGAGCGCAGCTCTGTTTAATGAGCAACAGCTTCGTTAGGAGCCCTGATGAGACTCAGAGCTGGACGTCTGTAGTGTTCTTGTCTTTATTGAGCATCTCGTGTTCTGCTGTAGAGAGTGTGTCTCTTAATGTCTGAAGCTCACAGACCAGAGCGTTACTATTCAAGCATTTCGGTTTGTGTTCAGAGTTTTGTTTTGATTGAGCAGAAACCCAGAGATGCTGATTATTGATCTACATCGCACTAAGATTAGTGTGAAACGCACGAGCTTCTGCTTTTATTATGAGACGCAGGCTTCAGTTCTGTGGTGTGAAGACAAACTAATGCTGGTTTATTGCTGCTACAGCATTTTTCAACAGAGCTGGTAAACATGAGCATTAACGCACACGCACGCAGGCACGCACGCACACACACACACACGCATACACACACACACACACACACACACACACTCACACACACACACCCTCGAGGGCTCCTCATCTGCGTGTCTCGATTCTCTTTCATCATTGGGTTCAGAGACGCTGCAGTGATTGTTACGTTTGATCAAATTTCTGTCAGATGACACAAGACTCGTCTGTTTTCCTACAGAGAAAGAGAGAGAGACAGAGAGAGAGAGAGAGAGAGAAACAGAGAGAGAGTGAGAGAGAAAGAGAAACAGAGAGAGAGAGTGAGAGAGAGAGAGAAACAGAGAGAGACAGAAACAGAGAGAGAGAGACATAGACACAGAGAGAGAGAGAGAGAGAGAGAGAGAGAAACAGAGAGAGACAGAAACAGAGAGAGAGAGACATAGACACAGAGAGAGAGAGAGACATAGACACAGAGAGAGAGAGAGACATAGACACAGAGAGAGAGAGAGAGAGAGAGAGAGAGAGAGAGAGAGAGAAACAGAGAGAGAGTGAGAGAGAGAGAGAGAGAAACAGAGAGAGACAGAAACAGAGAGAGAGAGACATAGACACAGAGAGAGAGAGAGAGAGAGAGAGAAAGAGCTCTTTGGTGTGTTTCAGCTGGATCTCGTCACAGTGAGTCTGTTTGCTTCAGTAAACACTGAGTCTGCGGGGTCAGAAATAAAGCGCAGGACACTTACAAGCGGCTATCTGCATCCACAGTGTTCTTAATGATGCTGCCGAATTTTGGCAGTTGTAAATGTCTTCACAGTTGGTTTAACACATTCTAGAAATCACACTGCCAAACTTGTGTGTGTGTGTGTGTGTGTGTGTGTGTGTGTGTGTGTGTGTGTGTGTGTGTGTGTGTGTGTGTGTGTGTGTGTGAAATATTCTAGTGACATTCCCAATGGTAATTCGCTTTACACAATTAAACACGTCTGAGTCCAGTAACGGAGATAGAAACGTCCCACTGGACTGAAAAACACGCTGCACTGATGGAGTGTGTGACATCATCATCACATCTAATGATATAAAGAGACAGTGATGAGTTTATTAGACACAATCTTTAGTGCAGGAGCTGCTACTGATCTCTGTGTGTGTGTGTGTGTGTGTGTGTGTGTGTGTGTGTGTGTGTGTGTGTGTGTGTGTGTGTGAGAGAGAGAGAGAGAGAGAGAGAGAGAGAGAGTGCGTGTGTGTGTGTGTCTTTGTGTCAACTCACCTTTATTTATATAGCGCCTTTAACAATACAAATTGTAACAAAGCACTGCACAATATCAAAATAGGCAAAATGTGTCAATAATGTAAAATGACAGGATTTAACACTCAATTATCTGCTGAATGCATTTCATTATTGAATTTAGTAATGGCATTGTCCAGCTTAGTTCAGTTTAAATAATATCTGTGCAATCAAGTCGATGATTGTGCTGGAAATGAAGTGTCCCCAACTGAGCAAGCCAGAGGCGACAGCGGCAAGGAACGAAAACTCCATCGGTGACAGAATGGAGAAAAAACCTTGGGAGAAACCAGGCTCAGTCGGGGGGGCAGTTCCCCTCCGGCCAGACGAATCAGTAGTTTGTTCCAACTGCAGCAAAGTCAGAGTGTAAGTGGTCCACTGGTTCCAGGGGTCTTTCCCCGATGGATGTCTAGGTGACGAGGTCCTCACTGGAGATCTGTCTCTGGGGCTCATCTCGGAGGTCCTCGGAGGGGTTGTCATCGTCTCTTCTCAGGTGTTCGGTCATCTCTGTCGTTTAAGGGTAGGATCCAGACTGAAGCTTGTGTAATTCCGTGGCAGTAACATAGAAACAGTAAGACAATTAGCGTAGCAGCTGCTCCATCCAGGAATAACCCTGGATGAAATTATCAGTATAACCCAAGCTAAAGCATAATAATGTGCATTTGTTCAGATAGACTGGCAGTACAAGATTATGAGATGCATTATATGAATGCTTGGCTAAAGAGATGCGTCTTTAATCTAGATTTAAACAGAGAGAGTGTGTCTGAACCCCGAATGTTATCAGGAAGGCTATTCCAGAGTTTAGGAGCCAGATATGAAAAAGTTCTACCTCCTTTAGTGGACTTTGCTATCCGAGGTACTACCAAGAGTCCAGAGTTTTGCGACCTAAGGGAGCGGGTTGGATTGTAGCGTGATAGAAGATTAGTTAGGTACGCAGGAGCTAAATCATTTAGGGCCTTATAGGCAAGTAATAATATTTTGTAACTGATACGAAACTTAATAGGTAGCCAGTGCAGAGACTGTAAAATTGGAGTAATATGGTCATATTTTCTTAACCTGGTAAGGACTCTAGCCGCAGCATTTTGTACTATCTGTAGCTTGTTTATTGAAGATGCAGGACAACCACCTAGCAGTGCATTACAATAGTCCAGTCTAGAGGTCATGAATGCATGAACTAGCTTTTCTGCATCAGAAACACTTAACATGTTCCGTAGCTTGGAAATGTTTCTAAGATGGAAGAATGCTGTTTTTGTAACATTGGAAATATGATTTTCAAAAGATAGGTTGCTGTCTAATATAACACCCAGATTTTTAACTGTAGAGGAAGTAACAGTACATCCGTCTAGTTGCAAATTGTAATCCAAGAGATTCTGTGTACTGTTTTTAGGTCCAATAAGTAATATCTCGGTCTTATCTGAATTTAATAAGAGAAAATTACTGGTCATCCAATCTTTTATATTTTTAACACACTCTGTTAGCTTAGATAGTTTAGAAGTTTCATCTGGTTTTGTTGAGATATATAGTTGAGTGTCATCAGCATAACAATGGAAACTAATCCCGTATTTTCTAATAATATTACCAAGGGGCAACATATATAATGAAAATAATAGAGGACCTAGGACAGATCCTTGTGGTACTCCGTACTTTACTGGTGATAATTGAGATGACTCCCCGTTTAAATAAACAAAGTGGTAGCGATCGGACAGGTAGGATCTAAACCATCTTAGAGCCTGCCCTTGAACACCTGTGTAGTTTTGTAATCGATCTATCAGTATGTCATGATCTATAGTGTCGAACGCAGCACTAAGATCAAGTAAAACTAGCAATGAGATGCAGCCTTTGTCTGACGCAAGAAGCAAGTCATTTGTAATTTTAACAAGTGCAGTTTCTGTGCTATGGCGGGGCCTGAAACCTGACTGAAATTCTTCATAGATATCATTTTTTTGCAAAAAGGAGCACAATTGAGCAGACACTACTTTTTCTAATATTTTTGACATAAACGGAAGATTTGAAATGGGCCTGTAATTTGCCAGTTCACAAGGATCTAATTTTGGTTTCTTAATAAGAGGCTTAATAACTGCCAGCTTAAATGGTTTTGGGACGTGACCTAAAGATAGCGAGGAGTTAATAATATTGAGAAGCGGTTGTTCTGCAACAGGTAACAACTCTTTCAATAGTTTAGTTGGTACAGGATCTAATAAACATGTTGTTGGTTTAGATGCAGTGATAAATTTATTTAGCTCATCCTGTCCTATAGTTGTAAAGCACTGCAGTTTTTCTTTGGGTGCGATGAATGAAGCTGAAGTACTAGACGCTGTAGAATCTACATTTGTTATTGTATTTCTGATATTATCTATTTTATCAGTAAAGAAATTCATAAAGTCATTACTATTAAACTGTGAGGGAATATTTAGATCGGGTGACATCTGTTTATTTGTTAATCTAGCCACTGTGCTAAATAGAAACCTTGGATTGTTTTGGTGATTATCTATGAGTTTGCGGATATACTCGGTTCTTGCAGTTTTTAAAGCCTGTCTATAGCTGGACATACTGTTTTTCCACGCAATTCTAAAGACTTCCAAGTTACTTTTTCTCCATTTGCGCTCAAGAATACGAGTTTCTTTCTTGAGAGAATTGGTATAACTGTTGTACCATGGCGCAGCACGTTTTTCTCTAACCTTTTTTAATTTGATTTTTGTGTGTGTGTGTGTGTGTGTGAGTGGTGAGTGAGTGAGTGAGTGAGTGAGTGAGTGTGTGTGTGTGAGAGAGAGAGACATCTCAGTGATGTGCTCCTCAAGTCGTTCTTTGATTCTCGGCGCTGACAGCGTCTCTAACGAGAATCCGGAACATTTAATATTCTGTTTTAAAACTAATTCTGCTCATAAGTCAGTCCTATATTGGACTCCCATCACATCTCTGACATCTGTGATATTATATAAATGAGCCTCAAGAATTAATCAGACCAGTAAAAGAAAAAATATGAGTGAGTGTATTCGGTACAGATGCTTCACACTACTGTACATCTGCTATTTGCAGTTCTAAGAATACAAGTCAACTCCAGAACAGATTCTGACTCTCAAGGTTGCTCTCTTGTTGGCACTAACGTCATTGAAGAAAGTTGGGGATTTGCAGGCTCTCTATGTCAGTGAGATGTGCATGGA
>CM049817.1:57059619-57079619 GCA_027422435.1 Schizopygopsis pylzovi | reverse complement strand
AACGTGTGTCTGCTCGATGAAGAGGATTGTTTACAGAAATAGCTAAATGCTATCGCTAGAGTTTGGTGTTCATGTGTTTATCTCACATGTAAGCATAATCGTTCAAAGCCGTGATTGAACTATTAAACATGCCCACTTGCACTATTCTGTGTGCTGAAGAGGGCTTTAACAGACCCAAACACACGGTGCCGTCGTCACTCTGTGTGCATGATAGATATGTTAAACGCCAAACGTGTCGTAGCGGTACTCGTTTGAACCGTGCACCACACGGACCTCAGAAGAAAACAAGCTTAGAGCGTTTATTACAGCGACCCGTCGTGATCACACACTAAACAGCGCTGTGAGATCCAGTACGAAGACCTCGAGCTCGGCACAAATCACGTCTCTTTAAACTAAGCCAAATACACCGGAGCTGTTATTCTCATCAACACTGACGCAACAACGATCCGGTTTCAATCCACAAAGCACACACATGTACCATAAGTGCATCAAAGTAGGATACGAATGTCTTTAAGCTACTGTTTTTCAATGCAAACACATAGAAACCATATAGTTGGGCTACTTTTTTACCACGGTACTGAGGTGAGGTACTTTAGGTGATGTATAAAAGATGAGGCTGGTACAGGTAATCTCAAGCTCCTGTACTAATGTGCATTTATTTATAAGACATGAAACGTGTAATATTACATGTTCGGTGCCGCTGCTCTCCGGTGTTAGTCTCGAGCCCTGGTGATATCAATTATACTGTAATATGAAATTCCATCTGTTTAATTGTAAATTAAATAAATAGCTTCAGTAAACCATTTTTTCGTGTTAGTATAACATGGCTGTCGCGACTAGTCGATTAATTTAAATCGTCGACTAACCGGAAAAATACCGGAAGTGGCGCATTTCACGGACAAGGATCCATAAACACATTATTAGACTTTTCCAAGCATCCCATATAATTACAGCGTCTATAACATTTCTGTCCTAAAGAAATGGCCAAATATTAAAGATTAAGTGGACATTTGAAGTAATAAAATAACGGAGTTCGTTTGTAGTTCTTCAGCTTTTAAGAACTGCCGGTTCTCCTGTAGTGGGCGGAGCTAATGCGCTAACGGCACTCTCATTGGCCGGTGCTCACCTATCATCATCCCTGTTTAGATTTCAGCGAATCAGAACGAGCGAATGCAGACGAGCTGATTAATATTCTTGAACCCAGCAGCTCAATAATCCTTTTATATGGTTATTAATAGTGGAATTCGTGGTAGTTTTGTTATCTTATCAGTATTATTTGTAGGTTTTTCCCAATTTTTTAATAGAAACACTAAATGACAAACAATAGCACCCCCACCAGTCCTAAGTTCAGTCAACATGACAAATATGCATTCATACATGGTTATTATAAAGCTCTATCATCATATAATGCTATCATAATATCATATTATAAAGTTTGACTGATAGGTGTGTCTCACATTGTCCCACAGAAACATTAAAATAGTGTAGATTAGTGTAATGTTTTATAATAATAATTTTATATATTTGGTGACCAATTCATTTATTTAACATATTTAATATTGGGGCATCCAAGTTATTTAACATATTTAATATTGGGGCATCCAAGTTATTTGACATATTTGAACTTTTTTTTTAAAAGTAACAATAGTTACTTTCCCTGGTAATTAGTTTCTTTTATAACGATGTAACTCGGTTAGTATCTGTGAGAAGTAACTAGTATTAAATGGTGCTTGGTCAATATTGATTAGATATAAGAATATATATATAATCTATTGATTAGATATCGCAGTAATGTGTAGAAATAATAATTATCAGGCGGCCAGCGCAGGCATTTGTTGTCATGCGTATTCTACATTCGCTCTTGTTTATTATGCATTATGTATTTTAAGTTTTGTTCAATAAATCCATATGATTTCTTGCTTTTGATACTTTATTTGAACTCATTATTATTGCATCATTGCTATTATATATGTATTTTAAGTCATTTTAAAAGCTGTTGTTCACTTATCTATTTTTATTACCACCAAAAAAGTATTATTATTATTTTTATTTTATTTCCAAATTCAGTTTTTTCCATTTAAATTTTTCTATACTCTGTTATAGTGGTTAAATTAAATTGTATTACTCAAAAAGTCTGTCTTAATTAATTGAGTTTTACAGTTTTATCTGTTTTCCATTATTTTCTGGATTCCATTTTAATGGTTCGGTTAAATTTTAATAATCAAAAACATCTCCAATTAATTAATTTTATAAAAAAAAAGTTTTAAAATGATAAAATATTATATATGTATATATTTATTTTTGTTTTCAGAAATACTGCACATTGACATTTGTCACCTAAATAAATTCTGGTAAATACTATTTCTGCTAAATACTCCTTAAAAAGTGTTTTTTAAATAATAATTGTATTATTAGACTAGAACACGTGGATATGTTGTCATTCGTAATCTGTCATTCGATATTGATTGAAATTTGGATTTCATTTGGTTTAATAACATAGTCTAATAAAATATTCTTATGTAACATTTCAGATTTTTTTGTGGGAAATTAATCGTTTAGATTAATCGATTAATTAGTCGATAGATAAATTAGTCATTAGTGGCAGACCTAAACATTATCAGCATGCATAATTGTACCTTTTTTGTTCAAAGAAGAAACTAAACCAATGTATATTTGACATTTGAGGCTCAATGCAATAGAAAAGCAATACAAGTTGTTTTCAGCCTTTATTTAAATATATATATTTGATATAAAAACATGGCATGCAGCTTCAAACAATGGCATAAATCTGTTCAAAATAACCGGTGTTAATAATCGCAATCTCAAGGGAATAATCGACAATTATGATTTTTGTCATAATCGTGCAGCTCTTGGTAGGGCTGTCAAAATTATGTTTTCGAATGTTGAATATTCCTAATAATATAATCCTAATTCGAATGCAAAAAACGCTGCTCATGAATTTTAGATGTACGTCAGCCTGCATTATACGTAGAGGTGTGCGATATATATCGTCTGCGATAATATCATAATTGTTGTTTTAACGATGTGCAATTTGAAAATATCAGTAAACCCACCTAACACCTACCGAGTGCACGCATATATTAGCCTGCGTGGTGATGAAGCGGTTAAACTGTGCGCAATTAGAGCGTGTTCGTTCACTGCATGATTCAGTATTAAAATGCATTAAGAATGATCACAAAATTCAAGATATGGGGCAGAAAATGTATATATTTACGTTAATATCACACGAAGAGTGCTGTTTTTTTCCTTCAAAAATAAGCATGATTACAAATGTGATATTGATTTTATACAACAGTTCAATAAACAATGAGTTAATATTAAGAGACTTACGTTTTAGACGCCATATTGCCTGTTTTTGCTCCATTTCACTGACAGTGATGTGTGTGTTATCTTAATTGACTTAATTAAAAGTAACAATTTGACTCAAAAGATATACACTTTTAGAAACAAAATGGCTTTATTAAAGGTAAAAATCAATTAAAATTTAAATGAAAAGATTAATTTATCGCTGACGTGAACTGAGCACACAGAAAATGACGAATATCATAAACTGCAGCTGTGCACGGTATTCATATATCAGCACAATAACACACTCACGGCAAAATATCGGCTAATTATCGATATCGCACACCCCTCTTTATATGTGTCACGCGAGATGCGATGACGAGGTGTCGTTGTATTTTAATGTTTTCTTTGCTCTCGCGTCTCGCACAAGAGAGACGAATCTTTAGAAACATGTCAAATTAATGTGACTTTAAAAAACACGTCTCGAGACTTAAAGCCGTTTATTCTGCATCTCTTGTTTTAAATGAGAAAAGTGCTCTGTGATTGGTTTCCGGTCGTTAGTATTAAACTATACATACGTACATGATGCGTGCTGTTTCTAATTGTTTAAGCAGCGTAATTAATTAGATATGGTTTATAAACATAATTGTCGTGTTATTTTATTGTTTTGAAGAATCGTGCATTAGTGATATTCTGCGCCCTCTTGTGACCTGAGGAGAGAAGACAAAATACCCCCCCCCTTACTGAAATTATGCCTTTTAAATTAGAATATAATTTGAATATTGATAATATTTTAGTTCAAAATTCAAATGTAGTTTGTGTCGTTTAGCGTGATAAGCGCAGAGACAGAAAGCGTGTTAAGCACCGTTTATCTCTCTTCTGTGTCCTTCTGGGGTTTCTCGTTACCCATAACGCACCGCGGCCGAGCAATTAGCGTCTTCTCTAACGAAGGAGCGAGCCCAAACAGGATGTGATTGTCTCCAGCACTTCCTGTGAAGAGCTCGGTCCTTCAGGGCCACCAGGATTAATTAGCAAAGCTGTTTATCAACGATAGGACATACAGTGCTTTTTGTTTAGTGTATTTGACAGATATCATGTTTACTGCTTATTAAATGATAGCAGCTATCTGGGGCATTAGCGTCTAATCTGAGACCCGTAATTCCTGGCCTGTGATTCGCTGCTCGTTATATCTGAGGTGTGAAGTTCCCCTCCAGTGTTCAGGGCTATTTTCCCACAATGCTGAGATTTTAATTGGTTTTTAACACTCCTGGCAGCAGTGCTGCGTCTCCAAACGAGAAGAGTCATTGTTGGTTTATTAAAACATCCTCTCAGTGAAAGCAATACTCTGAGTCAATTATCACTTCTGTGACAATAACAGCACATGTGTGCGCTATTCTAGAACGAGACTGACTCGCGTGTGTTCAGCGGTTTAGCCATTAGCACTCGCGCTAGCATCAACACGCCGTTTCTCCGAGATTGACGTGTAGCGCCGTTAGTCTCTGCGGTTTAGGGCTGCAACAAATGATGAATAAAATCAATTATAAACAACAATGCAAATCACTGACAAGCAATTTGATTAGCAATTAATCGCCTCACAGAAACCGTACGTCACTATATAACAGTCAATAATGCATTTCTATGGAAAAAACACAGATAGCGGATAGATGCGTGTGCGGTTTATAGTATTACAGACGGTTTTCCTCCAAACATAACTCATATTTCACTATTATTTCACGATTAATTGCATTTCTATTGAAAAAACACAGATAGCGGAGGACACCGTAGCTTCTAAGGAACACAACCGGACAGATGCGTGTGAGATGGTTTTCCTCCAAACATAACTCATATTTCTCTATTATATCAATCTGGTAGAAAGGATTGTTTTCATTCTGCACACAGGCTAGTCCTGAAGGCTAGCGAGTCTGAACAAGTGCGTCAAACAGACGTAGCACTAGAGAAGAGCTCAATAGCTCAATAGTTATGATTAGAGCTGGTGCGATATGGCCAAAAAATTACCACAATGATTATTTTCATATCAGTCGATATCGATGATTATCACGATACAAGTTTTTATTCTCTTTCGAGTTTAAAGCTATTTTTGGCTGAAGTTGTAGAAACCAGACCATTAATTTTCCTTAACAAAATAAATATCTAAATATAAAATTAATTTCTGAATGTTATAATGAGTGATATTGTTTCAAATCAAGAAACTGGTTTGGGTTGCCTGATAATATTAATAATAATAATGTAATTTTTGTCTTAGTATTGCACATTTGATAGCAGCTTGAGTTCGGATGCAGAGAAACATTTGTGTTCAGTATCAAAATCTGTAAAAATTGTAGCAACATCAGATTTATATGGTTACATTTATTCAGTTTTTTATTGAACGATTGGACTACTGTAATTCCTTATACCTAGGGCTTCCCAAATCTTTACTGGCTCGTTTGCAGATGGTCCAGAATGCAGCAGCCAGATTGTTAACTGGTGCAAAAAAACATGATCACATCACTCCAATTTTAGCGTCGCTCCACTGGTGTAAAGTCTGGTCAAAGGCGTGTGGATCCACGTGCAGTTTATATATTTATTAGGCAGAGGCAGAATCAAACAGGCAATGGTCAGCGGGCAATAACAGGAATATCAGAGGCAGAGCAGAGACGTAAACAATACCAGGCAGGGGTCGAGGTCACAAGCACAGGTTCAGAGTTCCAAGGTGAGGCAGTCCGGGGTCAAACACAGACGTAGCATTCAGAGGGGATGGTAAACGCTCAGAAATGTCAGCCGGGGCAAGCACAAGACTTTGCAATGTTGAAAGGAAGTGTGCTGCTTAAATGTGTGTAAGAGAATGAGATGCAGGTGTGGTGAAACAATCAGGGTTAATTAGTGATTGGTGACAGCTGTGTGATTGGTGTAATGGTGGATGGGAATGTGTGAGTGCAGTGAATGATGGGAGATGCAGTCCATAGGTGATGTGCAGTTGTAGTGTGGTGAGTGGCAACCAGATTCGTGACAACTGGCTTCCTGTCTCCTTTAGAATTCAATTAAAAATTTTGTTGATTGTTTTTAAGGCACTTAATGGACAAGCCCCATCTTACATTTCAGATCTTATCTCGTTTAAATCTACTTCTAAGCCCTTCAGATCTGCTAATAAAGCTCTTTTATATGTCCCACGGTCACGACTTAAGTTTAAAGGTGACAGAGCCTTTGCAGTAGCTGCTCCATGGCTATGGAATCAGTTGCCACCTGACATTAAGAGTGCTTCGTCTATTTCTGTTTTTAAGTCTAGACTTAAAACGCATCTTTATTCTATGGCCTTTCCTGAATTTTTATTTGTGGATTAACATTGTTATCTTTGGAATTTAACTTGTATTTTATTTTATACTTTACTGTATTTTATGATTGTTTTGTACAGCACTTTGGTCAGTGTAAGCTGAATTTAAATGTGCTCTATAAATAAAATGTACTTACTTTATTATTTATGTTTTTATGAGCATTGGTCTCCCATAAGAGCATACATTTAAATCATGACAAACACAGTTAAAATCACACATATAGCACCTAAATATCATGTAAAAAATATAACTATGAAAAACAGTAGTCTTAAAACATCCAGTATAAATGCTCACATGCTATAGCTTAATTATATAGCATTACTCCTGTAATAAACTCAATGTGAACGAGTGTTACTACAGTAAATCCATGGTAAATTGTGTCTCGTAGCACACAGTGTTTCTGTCGTTTGGCTTTAAACTAGTTTAAATCTGTTTCAAGCATTTCTCACTGGATCTCACAGCACTGTTTAGTGCTCGCGTCACCGAGTAAACACGTCTGCTGGAACAACTCTCATCGAATCGGGACATCTGAATCAAGACCCAGCCCTAGTCATCATATCTGTTACATGTTTAACACTCTTCGTTAGCTTAGTGTCATCTGGTCTTGTTCAGATATATAGATGAGTATCATCAGCATAACAATGGAAATTAATCTAGTATTTTCTAATAATATTACTAACATGTATAATGATAATAGCAGAGGACCTAGGACAGATCCTTGTGGTACTCCATACTTTACTGGTGATAATTGAGATGCCTCCTCGTTTAAATAAACAAAGTGGTAGCGATCGGATCTAAACCATCTTAAAGCCTGCTCTTGAAGACCTGTATAAGATCTATGAGTATGATCTATAGTGTCGAACGCAGCACTACGATCAAGTAAAGCTAGCAATGAGACGCAGCCTCGGTCTGACGCAAGAAGCAAAGCGTTTGTAATCTTAACGAGTGCAGTTTCTGTGCTGTGATGGGGCTGAAAACTGACCGAAACCTGACTTTTTCTAACATTTTAGACATAAAGGGAATATTTGATCCGATGAATGGAGTAAACAATCGTCAGATGAGTGGACAGACAGCGGTTGGCTGTCCTGAGGGAAGCTGATCATGTGTATTATTGGCGTCCCATTAGACTGCGCTCCGGGTCAGGCGTGTGTCACGGCTGCGGTGCTAAAAGCACTTCCACCTAATCCCAATACACTTACTGTTTGACTACACCCTCCCCGTCCCGCCCCCCAAGTCCTGTATCATCTTCTGTTCCTGCGAGTGCGATCGGAGGCGTCCGGCTGATGATTTCATGATGATAAACAGAGGATTGGTTCTGCGGTAAATGGCCTTTTTGAGTGTGGTGAATTCAGTACTGCTTTGCTCTGGAAGTCTGATCAATAATGAGTCAAGAAGGCACTGTTAGAAATCACAAATTACTGCTGGGTCATTAATCACCCTCCAAATCACTTCAGCGTTTTAGCTAATCAAGGTCTTGTGATTAAGTTAAGACATTTATACACCAAATTTAACGATTTCTATTAACCGCACTTATTTCCATCTGAATGGCAGTCACTGTAACACACATCTGACACAAAAAGGATATTGTCGCACATATTGTCGCGAAAAAGGATATTGTCGCACACACAGTCGTGGTCAGAATTATTGGCACCCTTGTTAAATATGATCAAAGATGCTGTGAAGATGTATCTGAATCCTTTTGATCTTTTATTTAAAAAATCACAAAAATCTAACCTTTCATTGGATTAGAGCCAAGCAAGCCCGTCGGAACCCGATGGGGCCGATACGCTGAGTCCATTCGGGCCGGGTTCGGGCCGTTTTTTGTTTTTACAAATCGGGCTCAGCTCCTTTTATTGTGCCCAAATACGCGCAGATTGTTAACATGTTATTTCCTCCCTCCTCTGTGCGCTTGGAATACGGTTCTTCTGGGCTAAAAGTGTGGTTAGCGCATGCGCTGGTTCAAAGGCGAGCGTGCGCCGTGAGAGGGGGGGGGGTTGTGAAGGAACGGGAAGAACGTTTGGAGTGGATGCAATAAAGTGTGTTAACTGAATAAACATCGTGTTTTATTCTATTTAACACAGACCACACATGTACTGTATGAAATATTGTTATAATAAGTATATTATACATGGCCTATGCAATAGGCAAGTACGCAACGCATATACGAACGCATTAGCATACAGGTGACAGGTGACCATGCAGAGCATCAGGGAGAAGTTGGAGCGGGGGGAGTTGCTAAAAGTTCACAATGCTTCAGGAAAAGCTGCATTTTGGCAGAGTTTTGTCTGTATTGATATTTGTGGGCATGATTGTCGGTGGTGGTAGTTATGTTTGAGGCCTATAATAAAAGTGTACCTCTTAGTAGCGTGTGTGTGTGTGTTGTGTGTTGTGTGTGTGTGTGTGTGTGTGTGTGTGTGTGTGTTTCTGTACAGCAGAGACAGCGCGCGTTAGAGAGCTTAAAGTGATATTGCTGTTGGTCTTGGGTCGGCTTGAATGTGTTCGGGGGGAATTTTATATTAATTATATATTAATATTAATAAACTAGTGTTTTCTAAGTCGGTGTCGCAAGGATGAAGTTGCTTGCCATCTCCTCATTAGACGCGCCTTTAAGAAATGCATCTGTACGGATTATGATTATAATGAAAGAGTTTTTGTTTTCTATATGTTTTATTTCGTTAAGTACTAATTTAAAGCTTTCTACAGATATATTTATCATGTCTAAATTGATCAAACATGCTATGACCAGCTGGTCGTTAGCTACTTTAAAAAAACTAAAACTTACATTTAACGAATAAAAAAATGCTCCAAATGTTTTTTTTTATTATCTTGATAAAATAACGAAACGAAATACAATCACTTTTAAATTTCATTCAAAACTAAAGTATTGTAATTGCTGAAATAGGATAGTATAAGCTGTTTAGGGAGAAGTAAAATAAATTTAAAACGGGCTCGGGACGGCTCGGGCTGGTAATTTTGATTAGCTGTCGGACACGGGCCGGGCTAGGGCCTATATATAAGGCTCCGTGCAGGGCTCTACATTGGATAATACGAATTTAAAACGCAGGGAAATATCATTATGAAGTAAATGTTTTTCTCTAATACGCATTGGCCATAATTGCACACTTTTATTCAATACTTTTTGAAGCCTGGATTTGCCAGTTTAACAGCTGTAGATTTCTCCTCTACTGAAGAGGTTCGAGAACACATGGCAAGAGATCAGATCCCGGCCCGACCCGTTCCTTCATCCAGAATCACTCCAGACCCGTCCGATTCACTTCTTCTCTTCAGTCCACCTCACTCAGTTTCTTGGCCTTTATACGATTTCTAACAAAGTCAATCACCTGTTGATTTTTCATCTGTTGGTATTTGATATAATCCACAATGCAGTGTGCCTAAACAAGATGTCCAGGACCTCCAGTATAAGTATAGGCCCACAACATCAAAAATACAGCAGTATATGTCATTGTACACATGATGTTCACCGAACCCATCTTGAGTGTCTGCTGCTATAAAGCTCATTGTTTAGTTTCATCTTAGCATAGAAGCCAGTGCTATTTGAAGCTCCAGTCGTGTCTGACAACTGAATATGCTGGAGATTGGTTTTGGATGAGCGAGGAGAGTTATTCTCGAACCCCCCCCCAATCAACACGTGCTGATGTAGGAGCTGTTTGATTACTCTTTTGATGGTTTTCTGACCCGAGACTGTGGTGCTTGGAGAGTCTTCAGCCGCTCTAACTCTCATCTCGCCGTGCTTTAGGACGATACAGACACACGTCCTTATTCAAGCAGATTCATAACATGTTATGTTGATTGGAGATTATTAATTATTGCACTGATGATGTAAATAAGGCTCTGCTCTAGCTCTTTTCTTAAAGCCACTTCACTAATTTGCGAAGCTTAATTATCTTTTGCTGCACCTCAGAAATATATTCATAGGTTTTTCTCATTGTGATGATATAAAGGGAATTTGGGCTTTGTGTTCCCTTCTATTTATATTTCTGTGAAACAGGATCATTGCATGTTCATAATCACCCTGGAGTGCCCAAACTTATGAATATGAATGGAAATATACTTCAGAGATATTTTACTCATAAGAATTTATTGGGGTGCCAATAATTGTGTCCAACGTGTTTTATTTCATAATAATATTTTCAATTGTTTTAGGTCAATGAAAGGTTAGATTTTTGTGATTAAAAAAATAAATAATAAAAGATTAAAATGATTAGTAATGCAGGTTTATTTTCAGAGCCTTCTTTAATCATAATTACCAAGGGTGCCAATAATTATGACCATGACTGTCTATATCCGATTCCCCTTTAATTTACAAGCCTCCACAAGAAGAGACGGTGACTTTCATCATCAGAATACTAGATATAATGACCAGTAAATCAAACAACTTATGAAAACTAGCCATTCTGTAAAATATTGTAAACATAACTGACACCTTAACGTGTCCATTATGGTATAAACGTGTCCCTGCAGCACAGACGCAGTCATAAGCAGCACATTTATATTTGTAGAAATAACCAACAATGCATTGTATGGCTCAAAATTATAAATTTTTATTTAATGCCAAAAATCTTTAGGATATTAAGATCATGTTCCATGAAGATATTTAGTTTTTTTCCTAGCGTAAATATCAAAAATGTATTTTTGATTAGTAATAGTAACATAGTAGCATATTCCAGATTGTCAAATAGTTGTATCTCAGCCAAATATTGTCCTATCATAACAAACCATACATCAATGGAAAGCTCATTTATTAATAATAATAATTGACCCTTATGACTGGTTTTGTGGTCACACATGGGATAATCTATGGCTAGATGTATATTAGGGATATAAATGGTGACGACTAAATGACACAGCTCCAATAAGAAGTTAAAATAAAACGTTTGAAAAAGAATTAGAAGTAAAGGGAAAAGTTTTGGGTCAGATTGGCTAACAATAACGGTACCGGAGCGATGCGTAATCATATTCAATACAGGCACGTATGTGTTACACCGTGTCCTAACTACACGCGACGCTGCGACACGCGATACGCGATAAAAGCTATCTTTTCCATGTTAATCTGAGTTTTTGTCCTAACTAGCCGCGACGGCGACACGCGAAATTTCTAATTTAGAAACGTTTCTATTTCCATGTTACATCTGAGTTTTTGAACAACTACATACAAATTAATGACAGTGATAATCTCAGGTACTGATTATACCATTTCGTTGTGAAGCAGTGCGCTTCCTAGAGTTCAGAAACGGTTTCTATTGGCTGTGCGACGAGCATCGCGGCTCCGGAACAACCACACACTACAAATCTGATGACAGTGCGATAGATGCTCAGGTACTGATTATACTCATTTCGTTGTGAGAGCAGTGCGCTTCCAGGGAGGCTCCACCCACACACTCTTCTGATTGGCTGTGGCGAGAGCAGTGCGCTTCCAGGGAGGCTCCGCCCACACACTCTTCTGATTGGCTGTGGCGAGAGCAGTGCGCTTCCAGGGAGGCTCCGCCCACACACTCTTCTGATTGGCTGTGATATTTGATTGATTCTGTCGCGTCACATGTAGTTAGGACACGGTGTTAGAAGCCAAACCCAGCAAATGTGAATCACGTCATACACTACAACCCGTCGCTGCGGTCCGCAAACGAAGGATTTATGAGTTTAGTGCGGAATCGCCTCTAGTCCCATCTTTCTCCAGACCGCGTTAACATGTTAAATCCACCGAACAAATTAATAGTAAGGAAAACGAGCATTGTTTTGTTTTTAGACAGTATAACCAACATGAAATGCATTTTTAAAAGCCATTTCAATGCTATTCCTTGATAAACGCTCCTATTGTTTTTGACTTGTTTTAATATGTTGGCTAACGTTATATGAAAATGAAGAATCTGCATTGCTCCAGCTGATCTGAATGAATAAGATATGCACTGATTTATGTTTTTCTGCTTAACGACCGCCTACAATTAAATGATGCTTGACGAGGCAAGCTTACGGCATAATCGTGACCTGTTTTTAGCAGAATTCATTCAGGGATTTGACAGTGATTCAATGAGTAAGTATTTCAAGTGCAGGCTGTTATATAGGCAGGCTAATTTGTATAAATAAATGATATAAAGCATCACTAGTGGGATCATTCTAGTTTGATCGGGGATCAGTGTAAACACAGATATCAATGTCGTGTCTTATATGAATGTAGACATACAGCACAACAAATGGGACGTGTTCAACAGATCGTATCGGTGCATTAAGCTATAAGGAGGTCATGTGACCATCAGAAGCGCTGGCATACTGCACATCGCTTCACAAGCTATTTTAAGCAGTAGTCGTGGGTCTAGGTGGGTCCTGATGCAGAAGGGTTTGAGCTCAACAGAGAGTCAGAGGAAGCTGCAAACTCTGCCGGGTGTTTTTACTTTTTGTTTCTCCAGAAGAAAAGCAGCACTGACTGCTCATCAGGGGCGAGATGTGGGTTAAAATCAATGCAGCATTATACTACACAGCAGCAGCTCTACACTCACACACACACACACACACACACACACACACGCGCGCACACATGCACGCGCACACACACAGACAGACACAGAGAGACACACACAATCACACACACACACACACACTATCACACACACACACACACACACACACAACACACACACACACACACACACACACACACACACACACACACACACACACTCTCACACACTCTCACACGCGCACACACACACACACACACTCTCACACACTCTCACACGCGCACACACGCACGCGCACACACACACACACACAGAGACTCACACACACACAGACACACACTCACACACACACACACTCATACACACACACTTTCTCACACACACACACACACATACTGCGTTCACTGCTCAGAGAGATGAATGATCTGTGTTTCGCAGGTTATTCCGGTGCATCATCAGTGTGTGTTTCTGTCGTGTCACAGCTTGCATCAGTAGAGCTCGGTCTGACTGTAATGCAGCACATCTGATGCTCTCCTCTGAGTGTTTCTGCAGTGTTCAGCTTTCCGTCCTGCGCTCAGCATAAACTGATCTGTGTTTCACAGACGCTCATGATGAACAAACACCGCTGGCGCTGAGCGGTTAGTTTGACCTGGTTTCACATAACCTACCCGGGTACTTTATATCACTGTAATCATGTGATGTTTAAGACGACTCTGAATTAGTGGATTGTTCATCGTTCTTCATGATAGTGCTTTCAGGGCCCATAGGTCTGGGGGGGGCCCGCGATCGCCTACAGGCCATCCAGAATAGTTATACAGTCGTGTGATATGATTATATAGTCGTGTGATATGATTATATAGTCGTGTGATATGATTGTACAGTCGTGTGATATGATTATACAGTTGTGTGATATGATTGTACAGTAGTGTGATATGATTATACAGTCGTGTGATATGATTATACAGTCGTGTGATATGATTGTACAGTCGTGTGATATGATTATACAGTCGTGTGATATGATTGTACAGTCGTGATATGATTATACAGTCGTGATATGATTATACAGTCGTGTGATATGATTATACAGTGCGTGATATGATTATACAGTCGCGTGATATGATTATACAGTCGCGTGATATGATTATACAGTCGTGTGATATGATTGTACAGTCGTGTGATATGATTGTACAGTCGTGTGATATGATTATACAGTCGTGTGATATGATTATACAGTCGTGTGATATGATTGTACAGTCGTGTGATATGATTGTACAGTCGTGTGATATGATTGTACAGTCGTGTGATATGATTGTACAGTCGTGTGATATGATTGTACAGTCGTGTGATATGATTATACGGTCGTGTGATATGATTATACAGTCGTGTGATATGATTGTACAGTCGTGTGATATGATTATACAGTCGTGTGATATGATTGTACAGTCGGTGATATGATTATACAGTCGTGTGATATGATTGTACAGTCGTGTGATATGTTAACGGTTTGATATCGGTACTGGAGTAAATTGAAGAATTAACACAGATACGTGTTATTATTGCTATATAGTACACATTATCTTGCAAATTATATCTCACCAGAGTCGCCTGCTGTTTTTATATAGATTCATATTAAAACATTTGTCTATGATGCATTTTTGCTATTCGCAATTCAGAAGCGAGATCGTGCTCATGCGGAGCTTCAGTGCGCGCAACATGAAAGCGGTTTAATTATGATAGAAGAGAGAACTAAACATTCAAACATCTGCTTACGCTTTAGGCCTGTGGCTGCGGCTGCTAATTTTATTTTTTTATTTCGATTTTGGCTTCTAAGCATTATAGCCGCGCTTCTTCTTCCCTTCACACATTCGTTACAGTAGTTTCAGTGGTACAGTCGTTACAGTAGTACAGTCGTTACAGTAGGACAGTCGTTACAGTAATACAGTAGTTTCAGTGGTACAGTCGTTACAGTAGGACAGTATACAGTCGTTAGTCGTTACAGTAGGACAGTCGTTACAGTAGTACAGTCGTTACAGTAGGACAGTCGTTACAGTAGGACAGTCGTTACAGTAGGACAGTCGTTTCAGTGGTACAGTCGTTACAGTGGTACAGTCGTTTCAGTGGTACAGTCGTTACAGTAGGACAGTCGTTACAGTAGGACAGTATACAGTCGTTAGTTGTTACAGTAGGACAGTCGTTACAGTAGTACAGTCGTTACAGTAGGACAGTCGTTACAGTAGGACAGTCGTTTCAGTGGTACAGTCGTTACAGTGGTACAGTCGTTACAGTAGGACAGTTGTTTCAGTAGGACAGTCGTTACAGTAGTTACAGTAGTACAGACGTTAGTTGTTACAGTAGGACAGTCATAATAGTGGGACAGTCGTTACAGTAGTACAGTCGTTACAGTAGGACAGAAGTTTCAGTGGTACAGTAGTTATAGTAGGACAGTCGTTTCAGTGGTACAGTCGTTACAGTAGTACCGTCGTTACAGTAGGACAGTCGTTACAGTAATACAGAAGTTTCAGTGGTACAGTAGTTACAGTAGGACAGTCGTTTCAGTGGTACAGTCGTTACAGTAGTACAGTCGTTACAGTAGGACAGTCGTTACAGTAGTACAGTCGTTACAGTAGGACAGTCGTTACAGTAGTCACAGTAGTACAGTCGTTAGTCATTACAGTAGGACAGTCGTTACAGTAGTACAGTCGTTACAGTAGTTACAGTAGTACAGTCGTTAGTTGTTACAGTAGGACAGTCATTACAGTAGTATAGTCGTTACTGTAGGACAGTCATTACAGTAGGACAGTCGTTACAGTAGGACAGTCGTTACAGTAGGACAGTCGTTTCAGTGGTACAGTCGTTACAGTGGTACAGTCGTTACAGTAGGACATTCGTTACAGTAGTTACAGTAGTACAGACGTTAGTTGTTACAGTAGGACAGTCATAATAGTGGGACAGTCGTTACAGTAGTACAGTCGTTACAGTAGGACAGAAGTTTCAGTGGTACAGTAGTTATAGTAGGACAGTCGTTTCAGTGGTACAGTCGTTACAGTAGTACCGTCGTTACAGTAGTACAGTCGTTACAGTAGGACAGTCGTTACAGTAATACAGAAGTTTCAGTGGTACAGTAGTTACAGTAGGACAGTCGTTTCAGTGGTACAGTCGTTACAGTAGTACAGTCGTTACAGTAGGACAGTCGTTACAGTAGTACAGTCGTTACAGTAGGACAGTCGTTTCAGTAGGACAGTCGTTACAGTAGGACAGTCGTTTCAGTGGTACAGTCGTTAGTTGTTACAGTAGGACAGTCATTACAGTAGTACAGTCGTTACTGTAGGACAGTCGTTACAGTAGGACAGTCGTTACAGTAGGACAGTCGTTTCAGTGGTACAGTTGTTACAGTAGGACAGTCGTTAGTCTTTACAGTAGGACAGTCGTTACAGTAGTACAGTCGTTACAGTAGTACAGTCGTTAGTTGTTACAGTAGGACAGTCATTACAGTAGTACAGTCGTTACTGTAGGACAGTCATTACAGTAGGACAGTCGTTACAGTAGGACAGTCGTTTCAGTGGTACAGTTGTTACAGTAGTCACAGTAGTACAGTCGTTAGTCATTACAGTAGGACAGTCGTTACAGTAGTACAGTCGTTACAGTAGTTACAGTAGTACAGTCGTTAGTTGTTACAGTAGGACAGTCATTACAGTAGTACAGTCATTACTGTAGGACAGTCATTACAGTAGGACAGTCATTACAGTAGGACAGTCGTTACAGTAGGACAGTCGTTTCAGTGGTACAGTTGTTACAGTAGTACAGTAGTTTTAGTAGTTCTCCAGGTGTTTTCTGTGGACGGGCAGCTCATCGAGTCGACGAGCTCTTCTTGATTTCTCTCTCTGAAATCTCTTGTAAACTGTTTTGGCAGCGTTCTGTGATGAATAACCAATCTGTTGGCATCTGGGTCCGTCCCTGTCCTGCACACTATCAAAAAGTCAGCCCTGATTACCTCTGATTTCTCTGGGGATTAAATAATAGATGGAAGGGAAGTTCGGATGGGCTGGCCGTGTCGAGGCTCCGCCGTGGCGGGTTTTAATCGCTCCGTTTACCTGCTGCAGTCGACCGAGCCGCGATGAGAGCGTCTGCTCGAAGAGGAGCACATGGGAGATTTATGAGTGTGTGGTTGAAGCACTCAGCGTAATAGACGAGCCTCTAATATGAGCTGATTGATTGAGTCTGATTCACTGATCTCAGTGGGCACAGACAGGAAGTGGAGCAGCGGCGTGTGTGTGTGTGTGTGTGCGAGTGTGTGTGTGTGTGTGTGTGTGTGTGTGTGTGTGTGTGTGTGTGTGAGGTGTGTGTGTCATTACAGTAGGACAGTCGTTACAGTAGTACAGTCGTTACAGTGTGTGAGAGGTGTGTGTGTGTGTGTGTGTGTGTGTGTGTGTGTGTGTGTGTGTGTGTGTGTGTGGTGTGTGTTGTACATACAGGCAGTGAAAAATATTATGGAAATGTATGTCTGCTGAAAGTGTATCTGAATAAATGGAGCTCTGAAGGAAGAATCAATGAGTGACTTGGTTTTGAATCTTCTTCATCACACACACACACACACACACACACACACAGTAACACAACAGAACAGTGTTTGTTTGTGCACCTGCTGTGAGCTGAGAGCAGATCTACAAGCCGTATCTGGATCAAACCTGCATGAAGAATAAACCGCTGAGACATCTGTCAGTGATCGGACAAACAAACCTGTCTGTGTGTGTGTGTGTGTGTGTGTGTGTGTGTGTGTTTATAAGCTGTACTTTGGGAACAAACTGAACAGATTTGAGCTAAATCTGACAGACTCTCATTTAGTAAATATTAAAGTAGTGTGTGTTTCTTAACTCTCTCACACACACACACACACACACACACACACACACACACACACACACACACAGAAACACACTCTCTCTCACACACACACACACACACACTCACTCACACACACACACACACACACACACACACACAGAAACACACTCTCTCTCTCACACACACACACACACATCACACACACACACCTCACTCACACACACACACACACACACACCTCACTCTCACACACACTCTCTCACACACACACTCTCTCACTCTTTTACACAAACACACACACACACACTATAACACTGAGCTCCAGTCACAAACCTCCACTGGCTTCATGATCATAAAGAAAGCCTCACAGAAACCTGAGCACATTACAAACAGAAACATCGGCTGATTTATGAGCATTTTATCTCCTGAGGACACATAAACATCCTCAGGTCGGCTGTCATGATACTGCACTACAGTAGTTAGAGCTAAACAAGTACATAAACACACACACACACACACACACACACTATGTACAAGGACATCATGCGCTCCGTTGTATTTACAGACGTACTCAGACCGAGACTGAAGCGTTCTCTCTGCTTGTGTTAGTGTAAAGCTAACACACACTCCTCACACTCCCATGATGCTTCAGCACAACACATGCTTTATATGGGCTTCCTTGTGGAACCTGATTTGTTGTATAACATCTGATCCTGTTATACATTACACAACAAATCCTGCAAGATCCACAACGGAACTATAAAAGGGAAGTGTGTGTATCACAGACGTCATGAGAACACAGCATACATGTGTGTGTGTGTGCGTGTGTCTCTGTGTGTGTGTGTGTGTGTGTGTGTGTCGTGCGTGCGTGCGTGCGTGCGTGCGTGCGTGTGTGCGCGTTCAGACGTGCTCCGATTCAATCCGTGAGAGAGACGCTGAGAGAATAAAGACTCGTTAAACACTGCACACAAACATCAGGTGGACGTTCAGGACCTTGAGCGAGCGTTAGCGTCATACGCGCTAATTAAATATGACATCAGGAGTGCGGCTCTGCGACTGCTGAAACATTGATCCGTATTAAATAAATCAGCAGCTGTATGCCCCCAGTGTCTCCTTCAGGTCCTGTAGTGCGTGAGTCACGCGGCGCCGCTAATAGAAGCGTAGGAGAGAGTAATTAGACTGTAAACCTGTTATTGTAGTGAAGATTACACTGAGCGTTCATGAGACGAGAGAGCCACGGCTTTCTGAAGATCAGCGACAGTGTTCTGAGCAGTCGCTACGCACTTATTATTATATCGCTTTAATGTGTTCATCTTCTTGCATATTCGAGCTCCTCACGACTGTGTGATGTTCACTCGATGACGATCACACACCCTGCAGACGTTCACTGATGTGGACTGGTTTATTCTGTCTCGTATCAAACATGTAAATATGTCAAGTTTCTTCGTTAAGACAGAATTAGATACCAGGCTGAATGCGATGTTTATGATCTCTCTTAAGAGTGTTACATGATGTCTTGCAGGTTGTGAAATGAAGCTGTAGATGATCTGGTTCGTGATCTGAGGTTTTATTCTAGAGACTGATTTGTTGACAGTAGAATGAGTTGTGCTGGGTTCATCTCTCTCGTGTGTGATCCGAACAACATTAACACAAACACTGATGAGTATATGAGCGACGGCACAGATTCAGCGCTCGGTCCAGATCTCACACGTTTCATTCCTTCAGTTAATCGCTCAGAAATAGTTTGACGTGTGTAATAATGCAGATGTGCTTCATTAAACGGTTTAAGCATTGATCTGGAGATGCTTTAGGCCAGTGCTTCCCAACCTACGTACACATATGGTAATGTGAGCCCAACCCCCATATTATATTTTATACACGCCAATATATGCAATAACAATATTGAGTTGACAGTAGTAGCTTGAGTTAGGGTGCAGATGTAAATTTATGTTCATTATCATAATCAGTAACATCTGTAAAAATCCGTGTGGCGATCCGTGTGGCGCGGGTCAAATGAGTAGCGCTGTTTCCACATAAACATTACATTGAA
>CM049817.1:57052119-57057119 GCA_027422435.1 Schizopygopsis pylzovi | reverse complement strand
GTGACGCTTTCACAGGGTTAACGGGATTATACGCCTCTGCCATTATCCTGTCAGCCGCGACCGACTCCGGCAAAGAGGATTGCAGCACAATGCAGAAGCGCGCGTCACAGCGGTTATGAGCCGCCGCTATGTGAAGTGACGGCTTACAGCAGCACCTGATTGAGGATTTCCAGCCCAAATCTCTCCGTGATTCACTTCACGCTCTGTTAGAGGCGTCAGATTCTCTCTTAATGACGTGCTGATTGTGTGAGAGGAGCGCTAGATGATCCTCAGCGATTCAGCGTCTCTGGACACATTACTGCTGATTATCAGATGAATCGCGTGACCGCGGACGGCCGAGGCTCTGTGTTGTGTTCTGTGACCTAAAACACAGCGTGTTGTAACCTTTGATTAACAGCTTTATGATGCTGACACGACCCCAGCGTGCTTTAATTATACAGACGCGCTCACACACACGGATGATGAGATCACAGCCATCGCTAGCACTTTAATTTCACAGTCTTTCAGTAGATTAGCAGTGTGTGTGTGTGCGTGTGTGTGTGTGTGTGTGTGTGTGTGTGAGAGAGAGAGAGAGTGTGTGTGTGTGTGTGTGTGTGGTGTGTGTGTGTGTGTGTGTGTGTGTGTAAGAAAGAGAGAGCGTGTGTGAGAGAGCGTGTGTGTGTGTGTGTAAGAGAGAAAGAGTGTGTGTGTGTGTGTATATGTGTGTGTATGTATGTGTGTGTGTGTGTGTGTGTGTGTGTGTGTGTAAGAGAGAGAGCGTGTGTGTGTGTGTGTAAGAGAAAGTGTGTGTG
Source organism: Schizopygopsis pylzovi (assembly GCA_027422435.1). Classification (NCBI taxonomy): domain Eukaryota; kingdom Metazoa; phylum Chordata; class Actinopteri; order Cypriniformes; family Cyprinidae; genus Schizopygopsis; species Schizopygopsis pylzovi. The sequence goes on along the minus strand of CM049817.1, from coordinate 57,056,328 downwards.
TGAGTATGTGTCCTCTTCTGCTTTATCTGGGTTGAGATTATCTGTAATCTGGGCTTGTTTAATTCACTCGCTCTGGGTCAAATCCGTCCGCCGAAACGAAATAACCTGTTTCCACGTCCGAGCTTCTCTATTGGCCGGATGTGTGATTGACAGCTGGTGGGCGGGGCTTCTCTATTGGTCGGATGTGTAGTTGACAGCTGGTGGGCGGAGCTTCTCTATTGGCCGGGTGTGTGATTGACAGCTGGTGGGTGGGGCTTCTCTATTGGCCGGATGTGTGATTGACAGCTGGTGGGTGGGGCTTCTCTATTGGCCGGATGTGTGATTGACAGCTGGTGGGCGGGGCTGTGTGGATAATACCTCCGAGTATGAAGGTTGATACGACCCGTCAGTACGTGTTCAGAAACACACGTCGGCTGATATTACAGAGAAGCTTTATCAGATCTTATAATAACTCGATCCTGGCGTTTCTGCAGATAATCTAAGCGATGGTTGCTAGGCTCTATGCGGATGCTAGGGCATCAGGGCACTGCTTTAATAACATGTTCACTTTCTTTATTAAATCAGTCCTGAGGCTTCAGATCATCATCATTAAGACTTGTTGATTATGTTTGTTCTGTTCGTTTAGTTTGATTGATTATCTTATGGGTTATTGATTTGGCTTCTGTCTGTGTCACAGGTTAATAGATAAAACTTAAAGTAATACTGTAACTACAGTTGAAGTCAAAAGTTTACACACCCCTTGCAGAATCCCTAAAATGTTGATTATTTGACAAATAAGAGAGATCATACAAAATGCATGCTATTGTGTATTTAGTACTGACCTGAATAAGATATCTCACATAAAATATGTTTACAAATAATAGTATTTATAAGAATGACCCGGTTCAGAAGTGTTCACCCCCTTGTGATCGTAACACTGTGTTGTTGTCTGAATGATGCACAGCTGTGTTTATTAGTTCAGTGATAGTTATTCATGAGTCTCTGAACAGTTCAACTGTCTGTGAATCTTCAGATCACACTAATACTGTGGTTTTACAGCGTTTTTGTGTATTTGAACTCTTTCCAGCGATACCTGTATGATATTGAGATGCATATTTTCACACCGAGGACGACTGAGAGACTCATACGCAGTTATTACAGAAGATTAATACGCTCTCTGATGCTCCTGAAGCACAAACCATGCATTAAGAGCCGGGCGTGAACACTTCTGAACACAATTAAGATCTGTATATTTTTCTAGTTTTGTCTAAATATCAATTTGTATTTTTACGATACAATCGCAAAGCAGCTTTACAGGAAATTACGTTTCTACAATAGATTTATATATTTTAGAAGCTTAATATATTTAACTTATGGCACAATTCTGTTACATTAATACATTAAGATGATTGTTTTGTATCACAAGCACCTACTTTCAGATCATCTCACTTTATTAGGTAGCGCTTTATACGATAGAGATGGAGTCTAAGCAGCGTTAAACGGGACAATAGTGCATCAATAATACAAAACAAATTATATTCTGCTGCAATATTACACAGCGTCTATGCTAAAGTTATATAAAAATAAGTTTAGTTCCTGCCTTAAAGTTTTTTACAGTGTATAAAAATTAAAATAATAAGAGTTTATTTGCAAAAACAGGTTTTTCACTGTGCCTTCCTATTAATCTCAATTTAACTGCACTTGGGTTATTTTAATTAAGTACAAATAACTAAAAAATACAGCTAACTAACATGAGAACATAAAAAAAATATTTATTTTGGAAACATAACTACACAGATAAACTCTTCATATTGATATATATTGGCAATGGACAGAAACCAAATACATATTCGGTATGCTTTATGAATAAACAGCTGTATAATCCGTGAATGGTTAATGAAGAATAGGCTTGGAGTGTGTAAGAGAGTGTGTGTGTGTGTGTGTGTTGTGTGCGTGCGTGCGCACGTGTAAGTGTGTTTGTGTGTGTGCGTGAGAGTGTGGAAGAGTGTGTAAGAGTGTGTAAGAGTGTGTGTGTGTGTGTGTGTGTGTGGAACAGAACTATTCACGGCAACCCGTCAAAATAAAAGTCTGGTTTAACTGCCAGAGATAGATATATTACTATTATTTACTTGAACAGGGCTTCTCAAAGTCCGGATCCGGACCGGGAGGGAATTCAATCCGGAACCTGCCTCCACTTGATATTTCAAGCACACTCGTATCACTCAGACCTCCGTGCGGCGTGCGTGGCACACACCAAAAATATAACTTTAGGGTTTGTAGCCCAGCTCAGGAGACACAAAGTAACACAAAACTAAATTAATTCATTGTATTCCATAAGCAGTAACTGAGTAATGCATGACTTAAGAGTAAGTGTTACCCAGCACTGGTTAAGTCCCCATCACGACAGCTTGTGTTCGTCAGTGAATGGGCTTCGATGAGAATCCAGCGTAGAGACAGATACACTGAATGGTGTTTTGGAGTAAAGTCAGTGTCAAATGTTCAGTACCGCGGCCTCGGACGGACATCTTAACAGCTCCTCCAGCACCGAAAGACATGAACCCTGTTAGCTGACCACTCTCGTACACAATCTGAGTGTGTCTGAGTCTTGCATCCGCTGCAGCTCTGTCTGTCTGTGTTGTGTGTGTGGTGTGTGTGTGTGTGTGTGTGTGTCTGTGTCTGTGCTGTGTTGTGTGTTATGGAGACGCAGCTGCGGTTCTGATGAGGACCGGGATAAACTCGTCTCTTCTGTGTGAACGGATGTTTCCAGCAGATCCTCGGGGCTTTAGATCACTTTCTGATCGGCTTGACTGGTTAACCAGGTGTAATTGTGCCGTACACGGCCTTTAACCGGTCAGTGTTTCACAGATGCTGTGACTTCTTGCTTACGCCTCATTTTTCCTGGTTTGGTATTCAGTCGTGTTTTAGCAGAAATGCTGATCTTCATTATCTGAACGAAACAATAACACAGCAGACGCTCCGCCAGGGAGGAACGAGTTAACCGCTCCTCCACACCGTCTGTTATTATTACACAGCTCCATGAGATAGAGGTGTGTGTGTGTGTGTGTATCTGTGTGTGTATCTGTGTGTGTGTTCTGTCTGTGAGTGTGTGTGTGTGTGTGTGTGTGTGCGTGTGTGCGTGCGTGCGTGCATGTGTGTCCCTGTGTGTGTGCTACACAGGGAATGTTTGTCTCTGGTCACACAGATCAAACTTTAACCAGAACGACACCAGAGGCCATGTGGACACACTGGCCGAAAACTCATTACCGCTGGCCTAGATTCACACACACACACACACACACACACACACACACACCGTATAATCCGCAGCCTGCGGCAGCAGCAGCACACAGGAGCCGAGCTTCAGATAAACGGGGAATAATGCGTCAGATCTGCAGCTCTTCAGAGCGATTGTGTCTCTGGATAAACGAGCGTGAACACAAACTCATTCTGACGCTCGTTTGGATTCAGAACTGAGCAGAATTGTCGCTATGGCGACAGGCTCGTTTTCTCTCCCGTGGAACGACTTGTGTTCGTTATCAATAGTAGTCAATAATCAGGTCAGAGCGGTGTGACGTGTCCTCGCTCCGTTACATCTGCAGATGAGCTGCGTGGAGAGAGAAACACTGTTCACTGACCTCAAACGGATCCATGAACACAAACACACTTAACATGATACGAGTCTCAGATCACTGACTGCGTTCACAAACACACTTAACATGATACGAGTCTCAGATCACTGACTGCGTTCACAAACACACTTAACATGATACGAGTCTCAGATCACTGACTGCGTTCACGTATAACTGCCGTAACCACTTTGAGTAAAAGACTGCTATAAATCTGATTTAGGGAGGGATCCGTCAACTTAACTCTGCATAGACATAAATTAATCAGGTATATATCAAATGACACAGTAAGATACCAAAATGATCTTTGATACTTTATATAACACACAAAAGTGTATATTATACACCAACAGTGAATGCTTGAGAAAGAAAGAAAAACAATAAGCATATAAGAAAGAAAATAAAGTATACAGATGCAAACAGGTTCGCTGTACCTTCCCTCAGACCTTGAGCTGCCTGATATGACCGACAGTAACAATAGTATTAGTTGAGTACATGAGTTGAAATGTATATGAAAGCCTTAACTGACATCCATCGATGATGAGGAAGACAGTTCAATAAAGATGAAGATGGTAATCTTAAACTGAGCAATTCTAGCTGACCA
>CM049817.1:57029619-57037119 GCA_027422435.1 Schizopygopsis pylzovi | reverse complement strand
TCTGTCGGTCGAACCACCGAGAGCTGCGCCACAACACACACACACTCACACAGTCTCTCTCTCACACACACACAAGCTCTCTCTCTATCTCACACACACTCGCTCTCTTACACAAACTCTCACACACACACACACACACACACACATGTTGGTTTTTATGGTTTACGGGGACTTTCCATAGGCGTAATGGTTTTTATACTGTACAAGCTGTATGTGCTATTGCCCTACACCTAAACTTAGCCCTCACAGGAGACGGTGCATTTCGATTTTCCCTCAAAAAAACTCACACTGTATGATTTATAAGCGTTTTAAATTATGGGGACACTGAAAATGTCCTCATAAATCACCTTCTCCTTGTAATACCTGTCATACCCATTGTCATTATACAAATTTGTGTCCTCATAAACCACATAAACATGCACACACACTCTCTCTCTCACACACAAACACACACATTTCATTGGCCGATCGCTAGCGTTCATATCACTGTCTGGTTCGTGTGTTAGTTGTCATACTTTAGCAGTTTTTGCTGTACTATTTAAAGGGTTAAACATGCTGATGGAAGCCATGTGTGTTAAGTATCAGAATAATGAAAGTCTTTCATCTAATGATCTGTCCTTGAATAGATCCGCTGTAGAATCACAACTATTGATTCCTTCATTGATGGGACTGTGTGTGTGTGTGTGTGAGATGTGTGTGTGTGTGTGTGTGTGTGTGTGTGTGCTGAGGTTTTACCCTCAGTGTGTAACTAAATGTCCTCATTATGACATAAAAGCTGAATTCTTCATCAGCAGACGGTCTCGATGAGGAAACAGATTCACAAACATAATAAATAATGAAAATGTACAAGTGCTAAAAGGCTTGTGTGAGAGTTTAGAGGAAATATCGTCAGCTCAACAATTTAGCTTTATACTATATTATAATAAGCTGTAGAAATGCTGAAAGGGCTGTGAGTAGAGAATACAATATTAGTTCAGTGTAAAAGCAGTAGAAATCTCTATAATAGATATATTGTGTGTGTGTGTGTGATTATATCATGTTTGCACTGGACAAAAAAAACCTTTCTACCAGTAAAACTGGTAAATAGTAAAACATCTTTAAACCAGATTCATCTGCTGACTGTTTCTGCTCAAGAGACACCTGGCAGAAGATAAAATATGATATGATCCATATTGAATATAATCACATCCATGAACTCGGTATGAGCGTGAGATGTTTGCTGTCAGGTGAATTTGAGGATGTTTCTGCAGCAGCATTGTGACAGACAGCAGGTTTGTGTGCAGTGAGATCATAGACTATAAAACATGGACGCAGTGTGCGTGACCACTCTGTGACACTGCCACAGTAAAGCCTGTATGATCGTTCTCATCAGGGAAGCCTCACTAGGGGTAAATATGTAAAAAGGTCATTATATATGAATGACTACCATGCCTAAATGTTTGTTTATTTTTTCATGTGCAAGAGATGTTGATTTTGAAAATTCTCACATGCATTTTGTTTGAGTGGGAATTATGGGGATTTTTGTTGGCTGCTAAGGACTCTTATTATGATGGGCCGGCCATTTTGGAAAGAGGGGTATGTTTGGTGACGTGGCATGCGTTGTTACCTTGACTTCAGAGTAATGGTCCAAAATGAGCTCTTATAAAAAGCTGTTTTTCAAGTGCATGCTCTTGTCTGGGATATACAGATTCGGACTATGCTCTGAGGACCTTTTTTCAGCTGGAGGATAACCTGTTTTTGTGGGGCCTGGGACCAGTGGATTATATTTTTACTTATTTTGGGGGACATTTGTTTTTCTTCTTTCTCATCTGGATTTTCGGTTTGCTGTCCACCTTAAAGCATAAAAGGACTGAGACGACAGACTGATAAGTACTATCATTATTTTTCTTTTCTTTTGCCTTTCCTATGGACTAATGGACTGGTGTGTTGCAGCCAACGAGCCTGTTTATGAATTTTCTTGCTTGGGACTATTTTGTTTGAAATGTGAGACGGGTCGAGCAGTGAGAGGTGGAGCAGTGAGACGGGTTGAGTGGTGAGACGGGTTGAGCGGTGAGAGGTTGAGCGGTGAGACGGGTTGAGCAGTGAGAGGTTGAGCGGTGAGACGGATTAAGCGGTGAGTGGTTGAGCGGTGAGACGGGTTGAGCGGTGAGAGGTTGAGCGTTGAGACGGGTTGAGCAGTGAGAGGTTGAGCGGTGAGACGGATTAAGCGGTGAGTGGTTGAGCGGTGAGACGGGTTGAGCGGTGAGAGGTTGAGCGGTGAGAGGTTGAGCGGTGAGACGGGTTGAGCGGTGAGACGGTTGAGCGGTGAGAGGTTGAGCGGTGAGAGGTTGAGCGGTGAGACGGGTTGAGCGGTGAGAGGTTGAGCGGTGAGAGGTTGAGCGGTGAGACGGGTTGAGCGGTGAGAGGTTGAGCGGTGAGACGGGTTGAGCGGTGAGAGGTTGAGCGGTGAGAGGTTGAGCGGTGAGAGGTTGAGCGGTGAGACGGGTTGAGCGGTGAGACGGGTTGAGCGGTGAGAGGTTGAGCGGTGAGACGGGTTGAGCGGTGAGAGGTTGAGCGGTGAGAGGTTGAGCGGTGAGAGGTTGAGCGGTGAGAGGTTGAGCGGTGAGACGGGTTGAGCGGTGAGAGGTTGAGCGGTGAGACGGGTTGAGCGGTGAGAGGTTGAGCGGTGAGACGGGTTGAGCGGTGAGAGGGTTGAGCGGTGAGACGGTTGAGCGGTGAGAGGGTTGAGCGGTGAGAGGTTGAGCGGTGAGAGGTTGAGCGGTGAGACGGTTGAGCGGTGAGAGGTTGAGCAGGTGAGACGGGTTGAGCGGTGAGACGGGTTGAGCGGTGAGACGGGTTGAGCGGTGAGAGGTTGAGCGGTGAGACGGGTTGAGCGGTGAGAGGTTGAGCAGTGAGACGGGTTGAGCGGTGAGAGAGGTTGAGCGGTGAGACGGGTTGAGCGGTGAGAGGTTGAGCAGTGAGACGGGTTGAGCGGTGAGAGGTTGAGCAGTTGAGACGGGTTGAGCAGTGAGAGGTTGAGCGGTGAGACGGGTTGAGCAGTGAGACGGGTTGAGCGGTGAGACGGGTTGAGCGGTGAGAGGTTGAGCGGTGAGACGGGTTGAGCGGTGAGACGGGTTGAGCGGTGAGACGGGTTGAGCGGTGAGATGGTTGAGCGGTGAGACGGGTTAGCGGAGTGTGAGAGGTTGAGCGTGAGACGGGTTGAGCGGTGAGACGGGTTGAGCGGTGAGAGGTTGAGCGGTGAGACGGGTTGAGCGGTGAGAACTGAGGTTGAGCGGTGAGACGGTTGAGCGGTGAGAGGTTGAGCTGTGTGAGACGGGTTGAGCGGTGGTGAGAGGTTGAGCGGTGAGAGGTTGAGCGGTGAGACGGGTTGAGCGGTGAGAGGTTGAGCAGTGAGACGGGTTGAGCGGTGAGAGGTTGAGCAGTGAGACGGGTTGAGCAGTGAGAGGTTGAGTGAGAGGTTGAGTGAGAGGTTGAGCAGGTGAGAGGGTTGAGCGGTGAGAGGTTGAGCGGTGAGACGGGTTGAGCGGTGAGAGGGTTGAGCGGTGAGAGGTTGAGCGGTGAGACGGTTGAGCGGTGAGAGGTTGAGCGGTGAGAGGTTGAGCGGTGAGACGGGTTGAGCGGTGAGAGTTGAGCGTGAGAGGTTGAGCGGTGAGAGGTTGAGCAGTGAGACGGGTTGAGCGGTGAGAGGTTGAGCGGTGAGAGGTTGAGCGGTGAGACGGGTTGAGCGGTGAGAGGTTGAGCAGTGAGACGGGTTGAGTGGTGAGAGGTTGAGCAGTGAAAGGTTGAGCGGTGAGAGGTTGAGCAGTGAGACGGGTTGAGCGAGTGAAGACGGGTTGAGCGGTGAGACGGGTTGAGCGGTGAGAGGTTGAGCGGTGAGACGGGTTGAGCGCGTGAGACGGTTGAGCAGGTGAGACGGGTTGAGCGGTGAGAGGTTGAGCAGTGAGAGGTTGAGCGGTGAGACGGGTCGAGCAGTGAGCAGGTTGAGCGGTGAGACGGTTGAGCGTGAGAGTTGCATGAGACGGGTTGAGCGGTGAGAGGTTGAGCAGTGAGACGGGTTGAGCGGTGAGAGGTTGAGCAGTGAGACGGGTCGAGCAGTGAGACAGGTTGAGCGCTGCAGAGCTGGAGAGGTCGTGCTGTTCTCTTCTATGCAGCAGCGGTTCTATTGATCGTCTGAGGCTTATGTTTTATTGAAGAGAGTGTGTGCGAGTGCGTCCGTTCTTCATCCGCACAAACTCAGTCTTCCTCCTGTTTCTCTCTCTCTTGCGTTTCTCTTCTATTATTTGCAGTGTGTTTTTTAGGTTGTGTCTCGAATCCCGTCATCCATCTCCTCTAATCCGTCTGTCTCACAGCATCTGATATCAGACGAGTGGTTAGTTTAGCTGTTTATCTCTCATCCCTCCAGAGACGATTCTCTCAGAGCTCCAGATTAATATCATACGGAAGTCATTCTCCAGGAATCATAACTGTGTAAATATGACTGCAGTCATTAAGTAATGCAGTACAGTGACGCATTATACACACTGTCAGCCAGTACATACAATGAAGTAATACATTATAATAAAGCATAATGCTAATGCAAAGAATCAAGTCAATTCGTCTGCCGCCTACTGGTGAAAATATGCCATAATCTAAACGAAATGGTCTCTGAGAGAATTAATTGTATTTCTGTCCATTCATCGTTAAAGAGTCAGTTCACCCGTCATTAACGAACTCTTTCGTTTTGGTTGCACTTTATTTTAAGGTGTTACATTTAAGTACTGAGTTAGCTACATGTACTTATTATGTTGTTAGAGTTACTTGCATGTAATTATGCATCATTTATTGCTATAATAGTAAGTGCATGTATAGCTAGGACAACTGTTTTTAAGGAATGTCTGAAAACAAACATAATCTCAGCTCAGAGACTAAAACATTTCTCCAAACGTTGAGCAGCAGAGAGAAGGTCCTGTAGGTGTGTGATGATGGTTTCTGGGAGACGTGTGTTTATGTTCATGTGTGTGATGAGCGTCTCGTAGCCGGAGCAGGACTTCATGACGCTGCCAGTAGAGACGTCTTTGTCATCTCTATGATGTAGAATTTTCCCTCTGGATCTAATGTACTGTTCGGGTCCCTTCCAGCGGCCGCAGCGGCTCTGTACAGGTGTGTTAAGCATCTTCCAGACGCCCCCGCAGACCTTTATTACCCAGAACTACATCTGTGAGACTCACCTGCTGTTACTCTCCGAGACGAGAGAAGTTACCAGAACAAGAAGCGGGAGCGTGCGTGCGTGTGTGTGTGTGTGTGTGTGTTTGTGTGTGTGTGTGTGTGTGCGTGTTGTGTGTGTGTGCGTGTGTGTGCGTGTGTGTGTACGTGTGTGTGTGTGTGTGTGTGTGTGTGTGTGTGTGTGTGTGTGTGTGTGTGTGTGTGTGTGTGTGTGAGAGTGTGTTTGTCTGTATGTGAGAGTGTGTGTGTGTGTGTGTGTGTGTGTGTACGTGCGTGCGTGCGTGCGTGCGAAAGGGCATGTGTGCTTGCTCAAGTGCATGTGTGTGTGTGATAGTTCTGGTGCAAATGGAAATGGTGTGTAACTGTAGTAACTGTTCATTTCGATAAGGCAGGCTTAACCAGGACAGAATAAAGGTTTGTATAGACGACCGCCAGCAGCACTGCTGGGATTTGAGTGCGTGTGTGTGTGTGGTGTGTGTGCGTGTGTGTGTTCTGCCTGTAGAGGAAAACCTGAAGTAATCCTATTTGTCAAGATCACAGGTATGAATTGAGCTGCCACCTGGCCTCAAGAGAACTGTGTGCGTGTGTGTGTGTGTGTGTGTGGACGTGTGTGTGTGTGTTTGTGCCGTGGTCACGTGTTTAAATGTAGGTTTAACATCACAGATGTGAAAAAATGCTACAGTAATTTATAGTAAATACTACAGTGTTTTTGATCCATACTATAGTAAAATGTACTATACTGTATTAGAGCTGGGCGGTATGACCAAAAATTTATATCACGGTATTTTTCTAAATTATACTGGTTTCACGGTATATGACGGTATTTTTCTTTTCATGCATGACCGGGTGTTAACCACATTTTCTACTGACTGAGGAAAAACTGCAGTAGATTGACTTACAATGCCATATTTTAGTGTCATGATGAGTGAATATTGTAGAAAAAGTCCACACTAAATACAGGGGTTAAAGCAAAAAAGAAATTGACTGAAAATATTTCCTCGGCCAAACCCCATTCCACAGCCGTACGGCTACAGTCACACACACAGTTTAAGAGCCGTGTTTTTCTTCTTGTAATCAGGAGCGCTTGTCCTCCTAATTAAAAACATTTAGGAGTACCTTCTGATCAATACAAAAAAATTAGCCTTCCGAATACGAGGTGACGTTTGACTCCTTAAAGTGACTTACAGGGGTATTTTATTTTTACCTTTGCAATGGCATCATTTACATCTACTTCAAATTCAAAAATGTATGTTTATAAGCTTTTTAAAATGTATATTTAAAACAATATAATAAGTACAATACGACAAATAAGTTACCAATCATGAAATTAGTATTAATAAAAAAATAATTTTTATAATTTGGCACAGAAGAACACAAAAGTGGCTTGTACGTACATTTTCAGATGTTTAATGAGGCTCAGATGTGGCATGAGTGCAATTACATTCATAGATTCATGTGGACATTAATGTTTTACATATACATTTGCTTTTAGTGATGCACAACGGCTCAGCAGTTACTTTATTTTGAACTATTTTCGTTGTTTTTTGCGTGTGTTTTTTAGGTTTTTAATCCATCCATCTAAAAAATGCTTAATTATATCAGACGAGTGGTTAGTTTAGCTGTTTATCTCTCATCCCTCCAGAGACGATTCTCTCAGAGCTCCAGATTAATATCATACGGAAGTCATTCTCCAGGAATCATAACTGTGTAAATATGACTGCAGTCATTAAGTAATGCAGTACAGTGACGCATTATACACACTGTCAGCCATACATACAATGAAGTAAACATTATAATAAAGCATAATCATAATGCAAAGAATCAAGTCAATTCGCTGCCACCTACTGGTGAAAATATGCCATAATCTAAAGAAATGGTCTCTGAGAGAATTAATTGTATTTCTGTCCATTCATCGTTAAAGAGTCAGTTCACCCGTCATTAACAAACTCTTTCGTTTTGGTTGCACTTTATTTTAAGGTGTTACATTTAAGTACTGAGTTAGCTACATGTACTTATTATGTTGTTAGAGTTACTTGCATGTAATTATGCATCATTTATTGCTATTATAATAGTAAGTGCATGTATAGCTAGGACAACTGTTTTTAAGGAATGTCTGAAAACAAACATAATCTCAGCTCAGAGACTAAAACATTTCTCCAAACGTTGAGCAAAAGAGAGAAGGTCCTGTAGGTGTGTGATGATGGTTTCTGGGAGACGTGTGATTATGTTCATGTGTGTGATGAGTCGTCTCGTAGCCGGAGCAGGACTTCATGACGCTGGCAGTAGAGACTCTTTGTC
>CM049817.1:57014619-57019619 GCA_027422435.1 Schizopygopsis pylzovi | reverse complement strand
ATTCGCTGCGTGGGCGGTTCGACAGAAATACCATATCACGATGTTTTAATAATAATAATAATAACAACCGGATTTAATGCAATGCAAGGAAATATGATTATTATTTGAGCGTAAAAACTCCAGATGTTTTGCAGAGAGCGCATGTGTGAATGGTTACCAGGTTGGGAAGATAAATGCATCGATCGGGGGGTTAAACTGATGAAATCTGGCAACCGTGAACGCTTCGGGAGGCTCGTTAGCAATGCAATTTAATGCAATTGAATCGGCTTTGGGATAAATATGGAAAATATTGCAGATTAATAAGAAGCAGAAGTTGTGATCATGATTGAAATACAATGTGTTTATAGGAAGCTTAAATAATAAACTTTGTGGTTTCGCACGATTCTTATGATCTGCAGAGACTGGATTTATTAATTAGTAAATAAGTTCAGACCGCTCATTTGCATACCAACACAGCTTTTAATGCACAATTATCATTTTAGATCCACAAACTGTAAACTGAAAACAAAAAAATGGACACATTTTTAAGTTAAGTGTTTGCAATCAATTTATTTTAGCTGCATTTAATTAAATTAATTTTGATGAAAGTTAGTGCACTAAATTTGTTGATTTAAATGTAGATCAAATAAACTGACCATTAAAATAATTAGTATATTTTTTCCAGTGCATTCTAATTAAAAGCATAAATCCAGGTGACCCGTCTTCAACGTAAAATGTAAAACTGATTGCTGATTTTAGTTATGAAAATTAATATTTAAAAAAATATATATTATCAAAATTAAATATTAGCTTTTTTTAAGTTTAATATAAAATAATAATACTCATTTTTATTTTAAAATATAATAGTATTATTGCACTTTATGATTTTATTTATTATTAATTAATTATTTTTATAAGTTATATTTACTGTTTTTTACACACATTTTCAAACCTTTGCCACAGATCCAAGAATTGCAGACGAAATGCAAAACACCTCACGTCTCTTCAAAACAAGCTCTGCGCTGAAAACATCTCAGACACGCCTCGAAACCAAACATCTCTGCCGTAACATTATCTCCTGTTAGATGTGTGTGTGTGTGTGTGTGTGTGTGTGTGTGTGTGTGTGTGTGTGTGTGTGTGTGTGTGTGTGTGTGTGTGTGTGTGTGTGTGTTTGTGTGACCAATCCAATCCTCCAGCTGCTCTTATCTGATCATCTCACACACTGCTAGTTAGTCTGAAGACTAGCACTGATTACAGGCTCGTTGTGTGTCAGTGCTGTTTCTAACCGTTAATTACCGCGAGGGAGGATCTGTACGTAACTCTGCGTGTTAATTAATCCAGACGCGTTAGCGTTCATTGCACTTCGGACAGAAATACTCTCAGCTGCTGTCAGATCAGAGAGAGTGTGTTTCTGGGGAATATTTAGGAAAGTGTGTGAAAATATTAATAACTCAACACACACGCTCAGATATATGTGACCCCAGCACAACACAACAACACATCGTATGAGTCAAAATTATACATTTCTCTTTTATGCCACGATATTAAGATCATGTTCCATGAAGATATTTCATACTTTACATTTTTTATTATTAATATGCATTGCTAAGAACAACTTTAAAGGTGATTTTCTCAATATTGATATTTGTTGCACGCTCATATTCCAGATGTATGCGTGAGGAGAGTCTTGTTTCTATGCATGAATATGTTCATCAGTCTTTGGTATTGTATGCTGCAGTTTTGTTTTTGCAAAATCATAAATCTAGATACAATTAAAGCGGATGCGCTTGGCTGTGCGAGTTCCCTTCAAGATTAATACGAGCAGCGCAGCACAACATAAAAGATGCAATAAATCACAGGTAAATGTGGTTCGTCTTCCAGGTGTGTGCGGCTCGGCCCGAGAGCAAGCGTTGGGACGCAGACTGGAGCTGGATGCATGCGGTGTGATGATGATCATATCAAATGAGTAAAAGTCTAATATTGATGGAGCGAGATGATCTCAAATTCACTCACGAGGGAGTAAAGTAGAATCTGCGGCAGCGAAACATCAATATTGATGCATGAATATTGACTAATATGTGTCTGCAGAAGAGATATTCCTCGTCTGGGGGACGTTCTGTTTCTGTGGTAACAGCGTGTTCTCTGATTGGTGGATCTCTCTGCTGCATTATGGGTAGTGTAGTTATGAACTGATTTTAATATGTGAAGCATTAGCACTATAATAATGCACCAGAGTGATCAGGCCACGGTTACTTTGCTGTAATTCTGAATTATAAAGACATTTTGTCATTTCACATTTTTCCCTGAGGTCCACTTATTATTCAGATGTGTTACCGTGCCTTAACGGCTTTATGTAAATGATTTCTGTTATATTACCTAAACCGTGTTTCTGCTGAATAGATGTATTAAATAGAGTTGATAGATAAAACTGGACATCTATATTAATAAGATTATGTCATAATCAGAAATAATTATTTGGTTCATTTTTTGTAATTACTCCTGAATTACTTTTGAGTTTTCAACGTTTTTTAATCAAGGAAATTTTTATTATTCATAATAAACCCTATAACGAATACCTTATTAATTAACCTTAATCAAGAGATGTCAATATCATTAATATTGCAGATGTCAGTAATATTAGCAACATCGTTAATTTTAGTTACTTTACTCTTAGTAATATAATTTGTACTATTTATTCATATAGTCATTTTTTATATTTATAATGTCATTCATATTACTAATGAATAATAATATTAATCATGTTAGGGATTTACTGACTTCGCTAGTATTAATAATATGAGTAATATCAGTGATTTATAACATTAGTAAAATCAATCATATTAGTAATTAGCATTTAGCAAGTCATTTTAGTCAGTCATAATGTCTGTAATAGTATTAGTAATGTCTTTAATATTATTAACATAATAATAATAATAATAATGTCAGTAATAAAGTCTGTAATATTATTCATTTCAGTGGTATTAGTAATGTCATTAATATTCGTAGCATAATATTCATAATTTCAGTCATGTGTGTAATATATGTATTTTGTAATGATAGTAATGTCAGTAATATCAGAAACATAATTCATATGACTAATGTCTAATGTTAGTAATGTGTTTATGGAGGTCTGACAGCTGTTTCTCTGTGAAGGACATGATGATCTTCACTCATGAGGCTTTTATTAACTAATATAAACATCATAAACTAAAGCATAATGAGCAGCTGCTGAAGGTGTTTTCAGGTGTGTGTGTGTGTGTGTTGTGTGTGTGTGTGTTGTGTGTGTGTGTGTCTGGTGTGTGTGTGTGTGTGTGTGTGTGCGTGTGTGTCTGCGTGTGTGTGTGCGTGTCGTGCGTGCGTGTGTGTCGTGCGTGTCTGCGTGCGTGTCTGCGTGCGTGTCTGCGTGCGTGTCTGTGTGCGTGTCTGCGTGCGTGCGTCGTGCGTCTGTGTGTGTGTGTGTGTGTGTGTGTGTGTGTGTGTGTGTGTGTGTGTGTGTGTGCTGCGTGTGCTGTGTGTCTCTGCGTGTGTGTGTCTGTGTGTGTGTGTCTGTGTGTGTGTGTGTGCTGGTGACCTGTGTGTGTGTGTGTGTGTGTGTGTGTGTGTGTGTCTGTGCAGTGCAGTGCGTGTTGTGCGTGTGTGTGGTGTGCTCTCTGTGTGTGTGTGTGTGTGTGTGTAAAGTGTGTGTGTGTGTGTAGTGATGTGTGTGCGTGTAGTCGTCTCTCTGTGTGATGTGTGTGTGTGTGCGTGTGTGTTGTTTATGAGTCTGTTGTTGTCGGGCTGGAGAAACATGTATTTCTGTTTGAGATTTTCTTGTCAGTCCTGCTGCAACTACAATTCCAGTTTCATGCGTGTCAGAGAGAAAGAGACGCTCTGAGCAGAGAGAGGGGTTTAAAAGGCATCAGTGATTGGTTAAGCAGAAAGCAGAGAGACAGAGTCAATCCGCCACCTAGTGAACATCATTTATCAGACACTGACTACACGTCTGTCCATTTACAAACCTACAGACAGACAGACGCCAGAGCGCTTCATCTCGTCTCACACTGTTCAGCATATTTTTAGCATTTTTTCCAAGCAGTCATATTATATAATGCCACTCCGGGTTGCCATGAATTTCATTTTCCATGATCATTTCCACCCTCTCTTACTAATATTTATCACTGTACCTTTAAGACTTCTGTATGTAAATGATGTCCGTTCTTGACAGGTGTAATAATATCATTCACTGCTCTGTGCAAATTGCAGTTAGCATTAGTATATGCCACTCCGGCGTTGCCATGAAGTTTGATTTTCCATGATCATTCCTTGAACTCCTCCTCTTACTAAGTATTTATCACGTGTTTGGGGGAGGAGACTGGGTGGGATTTATGTCAGAAAATGATGTCCGGGTCTTGGATTGGTGTAATAATATCATTCACTGCTCTGTGCAAATTGCAGTTAGCATTAATTAATGTTCACAGAGCGTTTTTAGTTTGAATTGCATGAATTCGCTTTGGTGTAGATAAGGAATTTTTGCCTGAGGATTACTGAGGACTTTAGTAGATGAGTTTGATGGAGAATGGCGGGAGCCATTTCAGGACTTTATCAGGGGTGGAGTCTAGAAGTCAGAACAAGCGACGGAAGGAGTGAATGTTTACAGACAGATGAATATGTAATGAGCACTGTATGGTGTAGGCGGAGTTCAGTTATAAGGGAGAGGAGTCTGACAGAGCTCAGAAAGGCGGGGTGGCTGAGATTACAGAGGACTTTAGTAGATGAGTGTATGGAGAAGGCGGAGTTTCAGTTATAAGGGGTGGAGTCTGAGTCAGAAGAGGCGGGGTCTGAGATTACAGAGGACTTTAGTAGATTAGTGTATGGGGAAGGTGGAGTTTCAGTTATAAGAGGGCGGAGTCTGTGTCAGAAGGGCGGGGTCTGTGATTACAGAGGACTTTAGTAGATGAGTGTCTGTGTCAGAAGGCGGAGGGAGTTTCAGTGTCAGAGGGGGTGGAGTCTGTGTCAGAAGGGGAGGTGGTGCCTGTGATTCA
>CM049817.1:56992119-57009619 GCA_027422435.1 Schizopygopsis pylzovi | reverse complement strand
TGAGTCCCTGATATCATATGTTGCATGTTCTCTTTTTTTTTCTTTTTATTTAAGACATAAACCAACATAAAAAAAAAGGGTGGATTTGTAGCGTTTAAAAAAAAAAAAATCTTTGCATTTATAATCGACAATATTGTTGTTTCATTTAACAATCATTGTTTAACATGTTCAGACTGAGCCAACAGACCATTTTAACAGGATAAATTGAATATTAACAAAATGTATGGGTCTAGGTAAAAAAATGTAATTTTCATGAAAACTATTAAAATGGATTTATAGCGTTTTGGAAAAGAGCTTTATTTTTTTAGTACTGACCTGAATAATATATCTCACATTAAATATGATTACATGTAGAGAGAAAATAATAGTATTTATAAGAATGACCCGGTTCAGAAGTGTTCACCCCCTTGTGTTCGTAACACTGTGTTGTCTGAATGATGCACAGCTGTGTTTATTAGTTCAGTGATAGTTATTCATGAGTCTCTGAACAGTTCAACTGTCTGTGAATCTTCAGATCACACTAATACTGTGGTTTTACAGCGTTTTTGTGTATTTGAACTCTTTCCAGCGATACCTGTATGATATTGAGATGCATATTTTCACACGGAGGACGACTGAGAGACTCATACGCAGTTATTACAGAAGATTAATACGCTCTCTGATGCTCCAGAAGCACAAACCATGCATTAAGATCCAAAACTATTTAACATAAGGAGACATTACTGTCTTCTGTAGCTTCTGAAGGACAATACTAAATAAGAAAAATATGATATGTAGGCAAAATAGTACAAATGTACACATCTTAATCCTACTCAAAAGTTTGCATTTATATGATTCCTCTAATTTTGGCAACATAATTAACATTTTGCAGTTTCTGCAAGGTGTGTGTAAACTTTTGACTTTCATGTATTCCATTAAATTAGATTTTAATAGTTATAGTTTTACAATAACAATGCTGCACAGAAAATATTCCTCCTGTCTGTCTATTACACAATGATAAAAACAACATATATGAATGAATTAATGAACACAAACGTAAATAAAATAATTAATAAATACATTCAGGACTAGATTTTACAATTGAACTGCATGTATGTTATCTAGTGTTCGTCCATCTGCTCAGACAGTGAAGCAGATTTAAGTAGAATAAAGTTGAATGAATTATTTACAGTCGTAATAATCTGTCAGTGTTTGTGTTTGTCAGACTGTCCAGCTCTCAGAGCGTCAGTATTCAGATCAGCGGCTCTCGCACGCAGCTGACGGTCGCTAACGTCACAGAGAATGATTACGGAAACTACACGTGTGTCGCCACCAACAGACTCGGAATCCACAACGCCAGCGTGTTCCTCTACAGTGAGAGTCTCACACACACACACGCACACACACACACACACACGAGCACGCACGCACGCACACACACTCTCTTTCACACACACACACACACACACACACACACACACACACACACACACACACCTCTCCACACACACACACACACACACACACACACACACACACACATCACTCTCTCTCTTCTCTACACACACACACACCAACACACACATCTCTTCTCACACACACACAAACACACTCTCACTCTACTCACACCACACACACACACACTCTCTCTCACAACACACACACACCACACACACACACACACACACATCTCTCACACACACACGCACACACATCTCTCCACACAACACACCACACCTCTACACACACACACGCAGCACTCTCTCTCACACACCACACACCACACACACATACACATCACACTCTCTCTCATCACACACACACACAACACACTCTCTACACACACACACACACACACACCTCTCCACACACACACACACACACACACTCTCTCTCCACACTCACACATACACACTCTCTCTCACACTCTCTCTACACACATCTACACACACACACACACACACACTCTCTCCTCACACACACACACACACACACCACTCTCTCTCACACACACACACTACACACACACACACTCTCTCACACACACACACATCACATACACACCTCTCTCTCTCTCTGTCACACACACACATCACACACCTCTCTCTACACACACACACACACACACACACCTCACCACTCTCTCTCTACTCACACACACACACATACACTCTCTCTCACACAACTCTCTCTCTCACACACCACTCTCTCTCACACACACACACACACACTTTCTCTCTCATTCACACACACACACTCTCTCACTCACACTCTCTCTCACACACACACACACACTCTCTCTCTCACACTCTCACACACACTCTCTCTCTCTCACACACACACACACACACACACTGATGTAGTTCAGCATGTCGACCAGCAGATGGCACAGTTTACCAACATGTCTCTCTGTCTCTCTCTCTCTCAGAACCTGGCACTGGGCGGGACATCAACGCCTCCGGCTGCGTCTGTCAATCATTCTGGCTCCTCCTCCTGTCTGTTCTCTCGGCTCTTCTGAAGTGTTAATGTTCAGCGCAGACGCTCTGAACGCGATCGATCGTCTCAGACTGTTTCCATCCGTCCATCCACGCTCACCGTTACGCCCCGGCAGGACGACCGTCTTATTATCAGGAACAAAATATGACATGGAGAAAAGAAAGGAGGTGCTCTTTTTAAGACAAGAATATAGTCATTTAACCGGTTCAAGCGCTGACTTCCAGTGACGCCCGTCTGTCTGTCGTCTGAGTGCATGTATGTGATTTACCACAGAGACAAATCATCCAGAAAAACGATTCATTTCATTGTGTTTTTCCAAATCTGCCTAATATAAACTAATGAAGGAGCGCTAGAATCATGTAAAGTTGTTTAGATGTGATTTAAAGCTAATGAAGGGACTGAAACACAGTGTTTTCTCCTGAATCTTCATCATGAAGATGAGATCAGATCATGTTTGAGATGTTCACGTCCGTCTGTTTGTGATGATTGATCAGAGAGTCTATTCACAGAAGCAGAACAAACCCCACCCCCTAAACTCCGCCCACATGTGTAGCTCCACCCCACACACACTAAACCCCTCCCACTCCAGGCGGATCTGCAGGTGTTTCTTCAGGGTTCCTGTGAACGCTCTCTCATAAAAAAACTCCTTTCGCAGAGGCAGAACACACCCCTAAACCCCTCCCACATGTGTAGCTCCACCCACACACACTAAACCCCTCCCACTGCAGGGGTGTTTCTTCAGGTTTCTGTGAACTCTCTCTCGTAAAAAGCGATTCTTTTTAAGGGAATTCTGTGGAATGTTTTGGTAAAGGTGAGATTCGTCCCACTGTTTGAGACTGATTACAAGTCCTCGTTGTGCTCGTCGATCAGCGACTTCGTCTGTAAACCCCCCCTCTATTTGACCTCACAGTGTACGCACCACCAATAATGCTTCGCATCGATCCGCTGCTCGTCCCGTCGCTTGATGCTCCTGTAAAAAACTATTTAGCTCCTCACACGGAAAGTCAAACCACCAAACTCAATGTCTGTTCATCAGTTTACCTTGACAGGCTGGTAGATTCTTAGTTTTGGATGACTTTCCTCTGTCATAAACTATTTAATTAGAATACTAAACGTAAATGATTTTAATATCGTCAGACTGATGTTGAAATATTCTTTACCGATAAATCTAATAGACATCATGAGTGCTTTACTCTTAATCTGTGAAGCGTGATCATGCAGTATATTACTTTTTATACCGGAGGACTGATCATTCTGTTTAAGTTATTTAGAGTAGTTGTAGTATGTAGCTGTAATCAACTATATGAACCAAAACGATTATTAATAAAAATGATATAAAAAAGCCTTTTGAATATTTACCACACACACACACACATTCTTTCTGTTTGTTTGAGTCTTTCTTATTGTTTTATTTAACGTTGATAATTAAGTTCTCAAATATGAGCAAGTTCTGACTTCCAACATTATTGAAAGACATCTCTGCAAAAGTATTTTGGATATTGAACCCTCCGGACGCTCTTAAGTCATGTGCTCGTGTGTGTCTGATCTGAGCTCTGTTCAGTTCCAATAAGTTGATCAGAGTGTAGCTTCATGAATGCCTTAGACTTATGAACACCGTGTTAGTCCGTCCTGGTAGCTTTAAGGTCTAGTGTGTGTTGTAGGTCTCGCAGTATAGTTGTCGTCGTGTGAAGTTGAGTGTTTGTGTGTTGTACCTGTGTCAAGTCTGTATCGTAGGATGTGTGTGTGTGTGTGTCCAGACTCGTGTGCTTGACTGTGTGTGTGTGTGTGTACAGTTCTAGTCTGTGTGTGTGTGTTGTCTATGTCTTGTCTTGTGTGTCTATGTCTCGCTGTGTGTGTTATCGTGTGTGCTGTCGTGTGTGTGTGTGAGTGTTAGTGTGTATGTTCGAGTGTGTATGTCTGTCTGCGTGTGAATGTTAGTGTTTGTGTGTGTGTGTGTGTTGTGTATGTGTTGTCTGTACTGCTTGTGTGATTGTGTGTGTGTTGTGTGTGTGTGGTGGTGTGTGTGTGTTTCTGTGTGTGTTGTGGTGTTGTGTGTTGTTGGTGTGTTGTGGTGTCTGATGTGTGTTGTGTTTGTTGGTGTGTGTGTGTGTGTGTGTCGTGTGTGTTGTGTCTATGTCTTGTGTGTCTGTGTGTTGTGTGTATGTCTGTCTGGTGTTGTGTGTGTGTGTGTTGTGCGAGTGATTAGTGTGTTGATGTTCGTGTGTGTTGTCGTGTCTGCTGTGTGTGTTGTGTGTGTTGTCTGTGCTGTGTGTGTGTGTGTGTGTGTGTCTGTGTGCGTGCTGTGTGTGTGTGTGTGTGTGTGTGTGTGTGTGTGTGTGTGTGGTGTGTGTGTGTGTGTGTGTGTGTGTGTTACTCCTGATGCTCTGTACATGACGAGAAGTGGACGCTGTGTTGTTGTCGATCCTCTTGTGCTTCGGGACGCTGGAGTCTCTAGAAAGAGATTTTCCGGCTCGTTCGACTGAAAAGCATCTTCATGAAAAGCAATGAACATTTTCTAACTGTGTTTATTTACTCTAAAATTACCGCAGTCATTTTCTAAACCCTTCTGCACTGTAAAGAACTCATGAAGTGTTTAAAATGAATTTGTTGTATTTCAAAAGAAAAGATTGTAATATTTGGTGAGAAAATGAGGCTTATGAACTCTGTTAATCATGTAACATGCAAATAAAGGAATATAAAGATTGTTAGAGCTCCCTTTAAATGGCTGTTATTGTGTTTTTTTTAACTCTACGAGATCCCTTTGCTATGTAGTTTATGTTCCTGTTTCTGAATCTCCCATCAGGACCATCAGAAGTCTTTCTGGATGGGGTTTGATATAGTTAGACGATGTGTCAAGCTGAAAACAGATTTGTGTTGTACACTTACGCATGCAAACACACTGTACTTCATTGCTTTTGAGTTCAAGATTGAAGTTATATCTAGTTAATAAGTCTAACCTGAATTAATTGTAGGAGACAGACCGAACGATTAAAGACTAGAGCTGACTGTAATACAGAATATCTCTTCATTAGCAGCGTATTTCATGGAAACAGGGTTAGATTATACGTGAAGATGAGGCTGAACGTCTATACATCCAATAATGCTGTTTTCTTACAGGAGTATAAACAAAAAAATAAAGAAGATGTGGTATACTAAAACTTATTTTTTTTTTTTTATATATTGCAATATAAAATCCAAGCCATATGTTTCTAACCAACTTGTTGATAACACTAAAATAAAAAAAGTTACGCAATTTTGTCACAAATCAATCAATTTCGATCACAAAATATGAAACCTTGACTGTCAGACATTTCTAACGATATGTGTTTTGTCAAGATTTTAAAAAATACATTTGATTATAAAATATCATAGAAAATGTTGTAGTATGAAACTTGACACCATCCACAAGAGGGAGGAGCTAGCGAGGAGGATTTTAAAGAACTGTTTCCATGGTAACGCAATGTCTGATTTCAAAACAGTTCTCATGAATTTTCAAGTGTGTGTGTGTGAGAGAGAGAGTGTGTGAGAGAGAGAGAGTGTGTGTGTCTGTGTGTGAGAGAGTGTGTTGTGTGTGAGAGAGAGTGTGGAGAGAGAGAGTGTGTGTGTGTGTCTGTGTGTGTGTGAGAGAGAGATGTGTGTGTGTGTGTGGAGAGAGTGTGTGTGAGAGAGAGAGAGTGTGTGTGTGTGTGGGTGTGTGTGTGTGTGTGTGTCTGTGTGTGAGAGAGAGTGTGTGTCTGTGTGTGAGAGAGAGAGTGTGTGTGTCTGTCTGTGTGTGAGATGGTGTGTGTGTAGAGAGAGAGTGTGTGTGAGAGAGAGAGGTGTGTGTGTGTGTGTGTGTCTGTGTGTGAGAGAGAGTGTGTGTCTGTGTGTGGAGAGAGAGTGTGTGAGAGAGAGAGTGTGTGTGTGTGTGTGTGTGTCGTGTGTGTGTGTGTGTGTCTGTGTGAGAGAGAGAGAGTGTGTGTGTGTGTGTGTGTGTGTGTGTGTGTGTGTGTAAGTGTGTGAGAGAGAGAGTGTGTGTGTATGAGTGTGTGTGTGTAAGTGTGTGAGAGAGTGTGTGTCTGTGTGAGAGAGAGAGAGTGTGTGTGTGTAAGTGTGTGAGAGAGAGTGTGTGTGTGTGTGTCCCAAATCTAATGTAATACAATTTAATATTATCACAGTACTGTTCAACAAAATTAATGACTACGTTCATAATAAATTCAACTAATTACTAAAAAACAGACAGAAATACAGAAATTTGAAAGGCACAATAGGCTAGTTCCAAAATGTTATTTTGAATTATACTTGACAAATATTTGTGTACAATATTGAATACGTTTACAGAGAAAATTATTAAATGCTTGCACTGTTAAACTTGCATTTAAAAAGTTAATACATGCAGAAATATTGTAATGAAGCCATGCGTGACGAAGGCGTGCGGATCCATACGAGAGCGTAGTCCGACAGGCTGGGGTTAGCACCAGCAAACAGTGATAAACAGAGCAAGACAAAAGAGTACTCCAGGAGACGAGAAAAACAGGCAAGGATCAAAGACAAGACCAGTCCATGTGACTGGCTACAGGTGTGTCTGCAAGTCAGTGTAGTGTGAAATGGATCATGGGAAATGTAGTCCGGGGGAAAAGGGTGAAACAGTCTGTGTGGTGAAGGGGAGGAGTCACAGGGACCGGACTTATATACTTCAGCTCAAGTGTTGATGATGTCACAAAGATTGACTCTGGTGGGCGTGTCTTATTAAACTGAACTCGTCCCCTGCTGCTCGTCCTCTAAATCCACACCCTGTTGAGACAGCAGTGGTCCCATTTCCATCGCTTTGTTTTCTGAGGTAGCTAAAAGAAAATAGAGATCACAGAAATTATAAAGTAAGAAAAAAACAGTTCTGCTACATATACATCAACACGTGGATGATGGTGCAGCTCCTCTCGACTGTCCCTATACATGCTGAAAACAACAAAATATGATGCAAAATACAAAGATGATATTTTCACAATTTGAATCTATAGATGTCTTTCCTTGAAAACCTAAACAAAAATCACTTGGTTCATCTGCCATCAGAAGTACATGGAGGGAAAGGTTAAGGATAAATAAAGATTATCTACGAATCTTCAGGTTGTCAGAGTCCTGTCTTGTGTTTGGTTTCGCTCCCCATGTGCCTTCCTTGCTCTAGTTTCTCCCTCTATGTCCTTATTTGGGTTTTCCTGTTCCTGTCTCCATCAATAGTTCATTAGTCTCCGTCTGTGTTTAATTACTCCTCACCTGTTTCAGTTCTTCCTCGTTTAATTTATTTTGTGTTCTTAAGCCCTGTGTTTCCGTATCTTGTTATATATATCTGTTATAAGTTCCTGTTTGTATTCCTTGGATTTGGTTTATTAAAGTCTATGTTAAGCATCTCCTTGTCTCCTCGCTCCACGTCCCTCCCAGAGAGATCGTGACATTTGTGCATCTCAGAGCAATACTGTGTTGTTTCATTCATAAATGACTCTGTTTTTGAATGAAACAATGATTAAATGATCCATTCATAAAGACAGTCCCTGCGTCCCAATGTTCATACTATCCATCCTAAATAGTACGTGAGATTACAATAAGTGTGTGCCAAAGCATAGTATGTTGAACAGAGTATGGTCCCCAGATGGTCTACAATTTCAGGTCGATTTTTGAAGTGTGGATCCATGCTAAAATTACCAACAATCCATTGCATCTTTTGCGAAGGATTCGGTCCAGAACTACAAACATGTATAAAACGCGTTAGAAAAACTACAAATGTGGCGGATGCGCACGATCGACGGTTCGGTAGAGAGGTTCGCAAAAAGGGGTTTGAGTTACTAATAATCAACAGTTAACCTGGTAAAAAATATTTATTGTTATGCGTGTTTTATTTAATCTGCAACAGCAATGTGGACTTTTATAAACATCCATTCGGTCGTTAACTTGAAAATGCATCATTATGCAGAATATATGAGCAGAGTTCTCCGCATGAAAGACCCGCGAGCTACTTCTTTTCTCTCTAATACGGTAGGAGTTAAATTAAATGTGGAAGATGTGAACAGTGATAAAATGATTGACAGCCAGTTTACAGTGACAGCTGCGACAGAGCGGTCCGTTAAAGACGCAGTTGTGTAATAGTATGTCCCAAAGCGTTCTACTACACACTCAAGAGTGTGTACTTATTCTTCACCAAAAGAGTACCTACTTTAAGGGCGTAGTATAAGTAGGCACATTAGGATGCAGAATGCTACATGCTTTCTTACTAAGCCATTTTGAACAAATCGTTTAAGTAAATGATTTGATGAATGACTCAAGATAAGGACTTGCCACCCCCTACTGGTGGTTTTATGGGCCGTTCACATTTGGCATTAACCCTATGTCATCAACACTTCTGCATTTCCATTCATTGTTTCTCCAGTTGGTGTCGAAATACTAGGCTGAATGTCAGCGTTGTTACGGAAGGGTGAAGCTGATTGGATGTTCTTGTCACATGACCTGCGGTGTGTTTGTGGCATTCTAAATAGTTGTGTTTTCATCTAGATGGCATGCATTCTATTGTAAGCACGCTTGGCACACATTTACATTTTAAATAACTAACTTGAGTGCACAAAAGACATGACGTGAACGGTAGTGTCATATATATTTATCCATGAAAGGTCTAAACTAGTACAAAGACACACCCTTACAGAACTATGCTCATATAATCTGGGATGAACAAGCACATGCAAGTAGAACACTTTCTTGGAACGCCAACCAATCTTATTTGAAGACCAAAATGGTTGTTTAAATGTGTATTCATTAGAATAAATGTCATTCTACTCACTTTGAATTGAACGTCCGATCACATTGAATCTCCTGAATCTGTTCCGTTCGCCGTTGAGGACCTGTAGTTGAAAATGTCCAAAGTCTGCATCGGTGATGTTTGTGATGGTCAGAGATCCATTCTGAGGATCCAGATGCAGTCTGCCGCTGAAGCTCTCACAAAAACTAGGTGGTCCTGATTCGGCTTTAAAAATTGAGACTGTTTTTAACTCCAAAGGTCCACAGCATCATATCTCCTTTCTGCATTTTAATATTAGGCTCTAGAGTGACAGATTCTCCAACCGTCACTTCCACTTTCTTCACTTCATGTCAAAGCAACACACAAAAACACAAATACAGAAAACAAAATTTAAATTGCATTTTCAACAAATTCATTTTGATGCAATTTTTTAACCTAGTTTATATTCGTAGTTTCAGCTCATCTGAAATACCAATGACTACCTATGATTCATCATCACATATTGTAATTTCTCTCAAAACATTTCTGCAATATTACTCCTTCAAGGCCCATTCACACCAAGAACAATAACTATAAAGATAACAATATTAGCATCCTGTGTCGTTTACATTTATGTGCATGATTATTGATCTACTCACCATTGACAGTAACAATGAATCTCTTGCATTTGTTGTTCTGGTTTTGCTGCTGATCTGTACTTTGTAGACTCCGGAGTGAATGGTCCTGATATAACTGATAATGAGATCTCCAGTCTTACCACCCATCTCCAGTTTGTTTCTGAATCTCTCGTCAGTAACATTACATGCTATATCCTTGCCTGTAATTCTCCATTCACTGATTTGGGTAAGGGGTGTGTTGTTATCTTCAAACCACCACTTTATCTCATCACCGTTCTGTAGTTCAGTTCCAGTCTTTAGAGGGACAGTTCTTCCTTCCATCTCTGACACTAACTCTTCTTCAACTGTTAAGGTGGCACATGGAAACAGAACAGAAATTTGTTTAGAAGATCAAGCTTAACTTTACAAAGATCATTTTTTGACATGTTCCTAAGATGTTTTAACACATTGCTATAATACATAAAATAGTTTGGACCAACACACTATTTCTAAGGGAGAGGCTTCATAGAACTATGAAGTCAACAGACCATTTTTATGAGAATGGAAAAAGTGGTGTAAAATAAAGTAAAAATATGTTTTTTTTTACGTTGCATGAACACGTTACAGTGAACCCCATAAACACAAGCCTTCAAAGAAAAGCTGATCGACCACTCCTTTAAATGATGTTCCATGCACTTTCTCTTGTAGCGTTTGGTGCCTTGTTTATACTTATGACTGGCTCTAAGAACCTGCTGAATGTGCGCGCTGGAAATGGAAGAGGCTTTTATTATGCGAAGCGAATATATGCATCACTCCCTCTAGATTACTCACGGGACGCGCACAACCTCATGAATTTCTCCATCTTCTCCAGGTGCTGCATGATGACAGCCGCCTCCAGTGCTACTTGAGGATGATAGGTGCCCAGGTTATAGCTACAATATAACTATTATATACTAAATTTGAACTATTACTGTCTGGTCAATGCTACAGAGCTCTGAACACCAGAACAACCAGACATAGAAACTTTCCCCAAATCTTTCCCCAAGCAATCCATCTCATGAACACTTGACATTAAACGTGGAACCAGTGGTGGTCAAAGTACACAGATCAAGTACTTGAGTAAAAGTACAGATACGTATACTAAAATATTACTCCAGTAAAAGTAAAAGTACTGCTTTTTCAATTTTACTCAAGTGAAAGTACAAAAGTACTCATTTTTTTATGTACTTAAGTAAAAAAGTACTGATAGACAGATTTATTTTGCAATTTTATATAGACTATTTAATTTTATATTAGCACATATTTTTATAATCCTACTGCCCAAAATACCTGGGGTTTTCCCAAAATAACCACTATATAGAGTCAAGATATATATTTTGTTGATATGGACTACGTTGATGAGAGTGATGTAGTAATGTTCACTGTGAAGCTTACACTGCCATGTACCTGAGAGAAAACAGATTTCACCATCTAATCTTCACCAGGAAGAAAACAGTGTTTTAGAACTTGTTGTTTTGCAGAACGTCAGTTATATATGACATGAGAATTAGGCCTGAAATTAGGAAGAACATTTTAAGGAAAATCTAATTATATTTTCATAATTATTTTTTTAATTACCCCTGGCCCAATGCCCCCAGAGGGCATCACTTCCCACTCTGATAATTACTGTAGTTACTATGTTCTGAACATCACATCCTTTCTTTTTCCCTCAGATGGAATCTATCTAGGTGGCTGAATAAAGATATTTGGACTTTATATCAAAAAAATTCCTCAACTTAGCACCAGCAAGCTTGTTAGCTAGACAGTTAGCATCAGCTAACAATATTTACTTATTTTCAGTATGGTTATGAATAAACATTCATATCTGTCTACTCGGCTAGTTGATCTAAACAATATAAAAATGTATACTGTTGATAAACAATATAAAAACAGACGTCACATAGGTCTAAATGCATAGCATTTTAAAAAACTGCTAACGTTACAGCAGCGGGGAATATGAACGTGTGTATCTCCCCCGGGTCCACACCATACTAACTCATTCTTGCTCCGAGCGGGTCGCGAACCCGGGATTCCGGCGCGGGAGGCGGGCGTCTAACAAGGCTCTTGCATCAGTCGCTAGAGCGCCTCTTTCTGAGGTCAGGGGAGTGAGGTTTACACACAGCCCATACTGGTATACATCCGTTACACGAGCATCAGTTATTTTATTTAATCTGTGTTATTTTAATGTTTTGTTTTTTGACCTAAAACATAACGTTAGAGACACTGATGTTGATCTGTCTGCATTCAAGCATTTCAGTGGGCTTAAATAGATCACCCTTTACAGCAGATTTAGTTCACAAACAACTGACAGTTTTGTCCTAAATATTATTTTCAGTTACAATAATTAATCCTAAAATTCGACATTAGTAACGTACTTTTCACAGCATCAGTAGCGCGCGCTCACAAGATCTCCCGGTTCTTTACTTGTGAGTTCAGTTCACTGGAGACTCGCTCTAAACGGATCATTTGAATCAGTGAGTTTTCGACTCGAGAACAGCTGCGTTTGTTGCGATTTGCGAACCGATTGAACAGGTTCATTGAAAAGAATCAGTTTGTTCATGAATCAGACACCGCTTCTGTGTCTCGGAGCACGTGATGTATCACGTGAGTAACGATATGTTTTATGAAATGTAGTGAAGTAAAAAGTACGATCTTATGCTTTGGAATGTAGTGAAGTAAAAGTAAAAGTTACTCAAAATAAAACTACTCCAGTAAAGTACAGATACTTGAAAAATGTACTTAAGTACAGTAACGAAGTAGTTGTACTTCGTTACTGACCACCACTGCGTGGAACACACAACACTACTATACAATTATTTATTCACCACACACACTTATTTTTTTTCATTTCGAATATGCACATGCCAGACCTCACACATAATTGTCTGTATAGTATATACATTGCCTATTTGCATATTTGTATATTGTTATTTTGTTGTCTGTGTCCTGTCCTGTTGCTGTCATTCTGTTGGACTGTGGAGCTTCGGTCACTAAAACAAATTCCTCCTATGTGTAAACACACCTGGCCATAAAGCTCGTTCTTCTTCTTCTTCTAAACGGATTTCTTCACATATAAACTGGTTAATCATTTTGAGGACACATGTAAAAACCACAGCAACCAAAACCATCTCCTAGGTCGAGTTGGTGACTGGAAAACCACCCAGACGAAGACATATTCAATGCAGTGAAGGCCCTCTCCATCTACAAGTCAGACAGTTGCATGAGGAAACACCCCAATCTCCTGGTTTTGAAGGATTCCACTGCTGATGTGATTCGTGCGCGCCCGTGGTTTGTGCAACATAATCCCGTCATCTCCTGGAGGACTGGTGAAGTCCTGAAGTGGGGCAGAAGTTGTTTTCCCATCTGTTTCCCTCACACTCCTCATCACTTCACTCAGAGACTCTCAATATCAATTCCATGTCCATCAAAAGTCCTGTAGAGAAACAGTCAGATTATATTCTAGCCATTCAGCGATGTTTTATGCCCAAGCAAAGCATTACAGCTGCCTCCGCACCGGCCATGGGACTGTGCCATAGATTTGATTCCGGGTGAGCCAGTGCCCCGTGGAAAGATTTATCCACTATCACTACCAGAGCAGAAGGCTTTCTGAATATTGAAGAGGCTTTACAACAAGGCTACATCCGCCGTTCAACACTTCCTGCTGCTTCGAGTTTCTTCTTTGTGGCCAAAAAAGATGGAGGCTTGCGGCCTTGGCACTTGAACATCTCCGCGGAGACACCATCTTCACCAAGTTGGACATCCGCAGCACTTACAACATCATTCGGAGGGTGACGAGTGGAAGAAAGCTTTCGTGACCTCTACTGGCCCCTATGAATACTTTGTGATGCCGTATGGCCTAGTCAACACCCCCTCCTTATTCAAGGACTTCATGCATGAGGTGCTCCGGGAGTATCTCCATCAGTTTGTCCTCATCTATATTGATGATATTCTCATCTACTCCCAGAGCATGGCCGGACATCGCCACCACGTTGAGGAGGTCCTGAAACGCCTGAGAGAATTCCATCTGTTCCTCAAATGCTCTTTCCATTAATCCTCAGTGCAGTTCCTTGGATGCAACATCGATAGAGGTGGCATTCAGATGGATGAGGGGAAGATGGGAGCCATTAAAAACTGGCCTGTACTTACCATCATCGAGGAACTTCAGCGCTTCCTGGGATTCTCAAACTTCTATAGTCGATTAATCCACAATTACAATCACCAGTCCACTCACCAATCTGTTAAAGAACAAGCCCAAGTCTCTGTCCGGTCAGTCACCAGCTGTCACTAAAGCTTTCAAATCACTCATGGAGGCATTCACCAGCGTGTTGTCTCAGCAATAGGGGAGAAAAATTCCATCCATGCGGAATAATTCTGATTTCGTACACACTGATTCATCAGTTTCAGAGGAGAATGAAAGTGAAAATGGTTTTGCCAACCCACTTGAGCTGTGCATGCCACACCTTGAGTTTAGTGGCCACCACAGACGTGAAGAAAGCCATGGAAGACAATCCTAGTCTCTCTCGTCTCAACAATACCACGACGGGTAAACGTTCTGCCATGTGGAATACATCAGGTATACCAAAGAGTGCCGAGACGCTCTCTGAAGTGTTAAAGTGCAGGTGGATCGCACACCATATCCAAAACGATGTAACTCTCTCTATGACAGTCTCAACCAGCTGAAACACTCAAAGAGAAAAACTTGGAGATATAGGGGTGAAATTGAATCAACCCTCCATCAAGGATGCTAAACTGGATTACCTGGAGGAGTACACCAAAATATTGAAGCCCCTTTTAGTCAGTTTTAGGTTCTTCTCTCTCGAGCTGATAGGATAGATTATGTAATAACTGATAGTGGGTTAATTATCTGTACTCTCTCCTCCCGAACTTTGTTAATAAAGCATCATTTAAAAATCACGCTGTGTATTGGAAATAACAATGTTTTATACTTTAAATAATTGTGTAAGTAGTAAAACAACACAAATGCAAATGGGGCAAAAATGCTTTTTAAGTTTAGAAACATTTTGAGTCTCTCCCTCCCTTGCCTCACGGTGCTTTGGACAAAATGCCGGCTTTCTTCTTTTACATCACCTACACACATAAAGCCAATAGTTGTGGAACTCCAGACAGTAAAGCTTTCAAGACTATTGTATTCACTTAAATGGATGAAGTGATTATTTTCTCTTTAAAACAGATGATGCCAATGTATTTTTTGATGAGTCCGCTATGTTAGCAATAATGGTGTCACCTGCTTAATGGATAGTCATGTCTACAACAGACACGACTGCTGTCGCGGTGCTGTCGAAGTCGACTGGCAGTCTACAGTAACACCTAACCCTAATGTGGACTACACTGGACTACAAAGTGGCCGTTACTAAGAGCTTGACTACGTCAGAAATAGAACATGGAATCCATTTACTGTCCGGGATTTGACGAGTTGCGATGCAGCATTACAAGTACAATTTTAGGTGTATTATTTGTGTCCTCTTCAAAAATTGCTCTTGATAAATTTTACGTTTATTGTCCCCACCAACTGCTAGATGAAATTTACGCCCCTGCCTTAAGCCCAATCTTTTTGAAAAGTTGGTGATGTCTGAAACACACACCTGAAGGAGTACACCATCAGATATTTAAAACATAATTGACTTTGTGTCATTGTGTTCTTGTAAGTTGAGCTCGAGTTCGAAGCAATGATGGTGATAAAACCATAATAATTTTTTTTGTGCATAGTTTTGTATTTCCTACAGGGTCAGGGGAAGGGAAGAGGTATATACAATTAAAACAAAAGGTTCAAAGCAGTAATATCCCTGTAATACTTACCCACTTGTTTTTGTAGTTCAGAGATCTTGCGGCGATAGTAAATCACAACAGTAATTAAAAGTCCAGCTCCCAGCAGAACAGCAACAACTATTCCAACTATGGCAGCTGAAGACAGACCCAAATCAGCTAAAAAGAGAGTAAATTATTAGAGGACAAAATATTTTTCATGATTCAGGACTGATAGGTGTTTTGGTATCTGTAGCCATGTTATTACTAAGACACAGAAGCCATCTTATATTTCATGCTTGTTTCCAAATACTTTGTGCTAATGTCGTTTAATTGGAAACTCACCAGTGACAGAAACAAGGAACTGCTGTGAGCTCTCGCGGCCTCTGATCTGTACTTCATAAAGTCCAGTGTGTTCGGTTCTGGCGTTCGTGATGGTCAGAGATCCAGTTTGATCTAGTTGTAGTCTGTTTCTGAATCGATCATCATCATCATTTAATGAGCGCTTGTTAGTTTCTACATCGATTTTAGCTAGGAGGACACCTTTATCTCCAAACCTCCATACTATCAGATCATCTTTCTGTAATTCAGTAGCATCGTTCTGTAGAACGACAGATTCTCCTTCTATCACTGACACGGACTTCACTCCAGCCGTCTTACTAGCCACATCTGGAAAACAAACAGACCAGAACTGATTTATAAAGATGTTTTGTACTGTCCATGTAAGACACTTACAGCTTGAAATAATACTGTGTGATATCACGAAACCAGATCATTGCATTAAATGAAAGAGATTCTCTTGAAATACTCACCAAAGACATTCACACGAAATATCCTGGATGTGGTCTTTTCTCTAGAGATTGTTAGTTTATATTGTCCCGAGTGTTTGCGTCTGGTGTTTCTGATGGTGAGAGAGCCAGTTGCTTGGTCCACCTGCAATCTGCCTGCGAATATCACATCATCGGTGACAAAAAGAGAGGTCAAGTCGTTCTTTCTCGTTATCTGAGATATGGTCGATTCTTTAATCCCAAACGCCCAGAGTAATGTATCATCGTTCATTATTTCAGAAAGATTAGTACGTAGAATTACAGAATCTCCTTCCATCACTGACATCGTCGCATCGGTTTCTGCATCACAAACACCTGCAGAGCATAAAATAATTATTATAGATATAGATTAGCTTAATCTGATGCCACAGTAGTAACCTCAGTGAACAGATTCAACTGGAAACATTTGAGTGAGTTAATTGAAATAACTTGTTTACATGCAAAACAATGTTCTACAGCGACGGCAAAACGTAAGCTTCCGTGTATTCTTCTCAGTGTATTGCACCTTGTGTGAGATGTGATCAGTGCTGATGCTAGACTTCTGGGGGCCCTACGGCGGTGACGGGGGGGTGGGATCAGTCTCAAATCACGCTCGAGAAACATATTTTCCGCGGCTCGGTCCACTCTGTGTTTTTTGTGTGCAGAGGAGTCCCGTTGAGCTGCTGGAGTCAGTCAGAGCTTCAGAAGCTCGGAGCAGAGGTTAGCAGAACGAGAAGGCTGTCTCCAAGCAGAGGTTAGCCCACTGGATAGACTTACAGTTCACTGCTGGTTATATTCTGTAAAATCTTGAATCTTGAATAGTGGATGGCATTGCCTTGGCAAGCGGTGCCCCCTTGGGGGTGAGGGCTCACTCTACACGGAGTGTTGCCTTCTCCTATACATTGGCGCACAGCAGAGTCATCTGCAGAGCTGCGGGATGGGCGGCACACCGAACACCTTCTCCGCATTGAGCCAGTCTCTTCCCTTGTGTTGGGTAACAGGTAAGTGGTGGGAAGAGCTGGCCGGTGTCACGCTTGCTGTACCATTCCCCCTCACCCGGG
>CM049817.1:56964619-56987119 GCA_027422435.1 Schizopygopsis pylzovi | reverse complement strand
TCTTTTCCTCACTCAGAGTTGCTCTCAGATCCATAGAAGACTCCTACGTAGAAGCTTTAAGAATACGAAACATTTGCACTAGATGGTAGGCATAGGCTACATGGTTACTGTTTTAGAATATAGTAATGTAAAATGACATGTAAAAATAAATTTTAAAAGTTCTTTAAATCGGATAAATAAGTGAATATACATTTACAAACATATGCCAACGTATTGTAAATGTCTAGGTCATTTGTGGTCAAATGGTCAAAATGTAATTTATATAATCATTTAAGAAATAATGCAGTCCAAGGGCTGTATGGTCATAATAAACAATGGTATAGCTATTATTTCAGTCAAATGCTTTACCAAAGTATTGACGTAAAACGACCTCTAAGCGGCGTACTGGCGCTATCGCACGTCAAATGGATGTAATGTGATGCAAGGCGGTTATTTTTGCTTAAATTGTCGCGGTTTCTTGTCGCGGTCCTGCAGCAAGTTAAAGATGTCTTTGGCTTTGGGAACAACAACCTATACACTCAGAAGGGGCAGTTTGTCTGCACTTCGAGAGGATGACATTACAGTGGACAACTTGGCGAGAATTTTTAAGGTTTGTTCTGGTTAAACGGTTTTAATCTTTGATATTAAAAAGACACCCCCCCCCCCTCCCCCCTCCATTGAAAATTCTCCGGGCTCAAAATTTAGTTTGTCCAGTCCTCATAGAAAAAGTAATAATTTTCGAATATTTTAAGTGTAAAATTACGGTGATGTAATACTGCCCACACATAATATTTTTTCCATTCAATTATGTCGTTATAACGAGATCTTTTCTCATTAAAACGAGATCTTTTCTCGTTAAAACGACATATTTTCTCGTAATAACGAGATCTTTTCTCGTTAAAACGACAGCTTTTCTCGTTATAATGACATATTTTTCTCATTAAAACGACATCTGTTCTCATTATAACGACATATTTTTCTCGTTATGTGTCGTTATAATAGATATATAGGGCTGAGGTGAGCGAGTGTCTGCGCTGCTCAGTCTGACATAAAGGAGGATCTGCACGCTGCTGAATTGAAATACACTGTTTTAAATGTATTTAATGTAATGGTTTTAATTATAGCAGCATGTTTATTAGGATTAATCTCCAATACAACATTATCCAATAACAGCACTCTGACCCATGACTTGTTTAGGCTATATATGATCAGATCAAAACAGTTATTTTTGAATAATTGACTCTCTATTTATTTATTTGAATGACTGAAGTTTGATTGAACAACAAATCGAAATATGAACAATAACGGTAAAGGCCTCCTCATGTCGTGGCCTCGCTATGTTGAGGGAACAACATCCATTTCTCGTTTAATGCATAAACAAACCTACTTGACCTTTGTGAATTATTATAGAAATTATTACATAATTAATTATTATATTGACCATATAGGCTACCGGTCTGTAGGCAATGGCACGCGATGTACACAGCATTCAAGTTTATCACGAATAGGCTAATATTACATAAAGTACATAAAATAAAACTGCATGTGCACACAGTGATTTACATGATCATATCACCCACCTGCAGCACTTCTGCAAGCAGAGATCAACATAATAAAGCTAGGCGTTATATATTATAACGAATAAATAGGCCTATACTAAAAATATATTTTGACTTAAATAATAATTTAAGAAAATAAAAGAAATGTGCAACAAGCAGCCTACTCTAAAAAAAAGTCCTGGATTATTTTTTTTTAACCCAAATGCTGAGATGAGCCTTTTGGGTAATTTATGTGAGTTATTTTTCCAGTGTTTGGGTAGTTTGTGTACATTTTATTTTATTTATAAAATTGTTTCTGTGCAGAATATGTTCAAATGTATGCAGAGCAACATACAGGCGCAGGGTGTGAATCAATAAACAAACGTCGCTCGCGTTGCGTCGGTTTTATTGCTTGATGAAGAATCTGATGCTTTGCTTAAAATAAACAATGTATTTATAAAGATACAGAACACAAATACTTTGGATGTTAAAACATGTCCTCAGAGCTGTTGACTGTTTGTTGTTGAGCAGGTTATGAAGGCAATCACAGTACATTTCGTCCACGAGTGAAGCGCAGGGCGGCGGTCTGATCCGTGATCAGTCCCCGCCGAACACGACTCCAGCTCGGCGTGAGAGCCAGCGCTGTTACGGTGGAAACACAATTACACAGTGGTGTCGATTTACTCGTGAATTACATCTGTTTAATGTTTAATCTTTACTTCTAATGTTTTTTAAACAAGATTAAATAGGGCAATGTGTAAAGCTTACATAAAAGCAAGCAAATTAGAAATAAAAGAAGTTATCACGTAAACCAGTGGTTCTGGAGTATTTTACAAAAGTTTAGAGGATTTAAATTAATCTGTAAATATTATTTCATGCATAAAGTAAAAAAAAGCTAATGTTATAATAGAAACGAATAAACCCATTAGCTGGGTTATATCAACCATTTATGATGGGATAAATAAACAACCCGATTTACTGGGTAAAATTAACCCCAAATGTGTTCTGTCCTATATTTATCCAGCCCAAATTGGGTTGTTTTTAACCCAGTGTTTTTTAGAGTATGCAGAGTTTTTTTCATTATTGTGCTGCGCGAAATTAAAGCAGACGGCAGAAAGCTGCATTCTATTTTTTGTCTTATTTTACAAAAAATGTTCAGAATTAAATTATAAAATGCGACTTATAGGCGACTTGGTTTTTTCTCTCTCTCTTGCTCTCTCTAAAAAACTAGCTTATTTTAACCATGCAGCAAACCTTTTAACATATTTTAATAAATTACTAAAAATAAATAAATAAGTGACTTTAAACCGTTTAACTGATTGTAATCGGTTAATGAACATCCCTATTAAAACAATTTCACCCTAAAACATAACTGTTTAATTGAGACATTTATTCAATAATTTCACTATAAACAGGAAAAAAATAAATAGGCCTAACGTTACTGGATACATTTAATGTGAGCGCGTGATCTGAGCGGGATTGGT
Organism: Schizopygopsis pylzovi; assembly: GCA_027422435.1. Classification (NCBI taxonomy): domain Eukaryota; kingdom Metazoa; phylum Chordata; class Actinopteri; order Cypriniformes; family Cyprinidae; genus Schizopygopsis; species Schizopygopsis pylzovi. Next base: position 56,984,118 of record CM049817.1, on the reverse strand, counting down.
TCACCTGAGCGTGAGCGGAACATTAGCGGAGTGTGTGATTTGGCCGTGAACGACTGAGCGGAGCGCACACACACACAGCGGAATATTGAACCGCTCCGCTTCTCTCACATGCTCTGGTACAAAACGTTAATTAGGTAAAGCGATACACGAATTTAAATGGGAAAGTAATAAAATATTATATTATATGAAATAGAAATAGGTCTATAGCCCTAACAAGTTAACATAACCTAATAATAATAATATACAAATATTAAATTAAATGTTTAATGTTAATAAAAACTGTTTTATCCATCTCTGATAGTCCCGGGTTGCTGTGAACCGAGGACGGCCCCTAAAACAATCAATGTTTTAACTCAGCTTGTCTTTACTGTCTATCCCATCACGCAGAATAAGAGTTCATCTATGTACCGCTCTGCAAATTAGTCACAATAACGTTTGCTTTATCTCATTTAAAGCACACCACTGTTCTTCTCAATTCAGCGACACCGACGCGATCCCTTAAATTGTGATAACCGAGGAAAGCAATTTTATATACTTCCACAATAAGAACAAAATGTTACGAATTGCTTTTGTAAAATAACAGCGTGCGCTTTCTGGCGCGCCTTATGTCTAAAGGTCTACTTAAATAAAACAATCGAAAACAAGTTTGTGTTTATTTAATTCGTATAGCCTAAATCCAGCAAGAGATACTGCACTTTCATCTGTACTATTGTGTTCAGTGCTCACACCCAGCGCAGCGAAGACTGTTCCTTCAGTAAAGCAAAGCCTGCAATTTAACCCATAAGAAGAACGTGATGCGATGATTCAGCTAAAGATCATTTAATAATATTAAATCATTAATACATAATTAATATATAATCAGACTAAAGTATATCAAGGCCGCCCACACATGTGAAACAAATATTAAAACAGCTCATTTGTTTACCCACGAACAAAAATAGGCCTACGAAAAATCTAGCTTAATTTGTTTGCCCGTTTTTAAACAGAACGAAATAATAATAATAATTATTATTATTATTAACCTAAGAGAAAATCTCTTTATTTATCTTTGTTCATATTTCGATTTGTTGTTCAATCAAACTTCAGTCATTCAAATAAATAAATAGAGAGTCAATTATTCAAAAATAACTGTTTTGATCTGATCATATATAGCCTAAACAAGTCATGGGTCAGAGTGCTGTTATTGGATAATGTTGTATTGGAGATTAATCCTAATAAACATGCTGCTATAATTAAAACCATTACATTAAATACATTTAAAACAGTGTATTTCAATTCAGCAGCGTGCAGATCCTCCTTTATGTCAGACTGAGCAGCGCAGACACTCGCTCACCTCAGCCCTATATATCTATTATAACGACACATAACGAGAAAAATATGTCGTTATAATGAGAACAGATGTCGTTTTAATGAGAAAAATATGTCATTATAACGAGAAAAAGCTGTCGTTTTAACGAGAAAAGATCTCGTTATTACGAGAAAATATGTCGTTTTAACGAGAAAAGATCTCGTTTTAATGAGAAAAGATCTCGTTATAACGACATAATTGAATGGAAAAAATATTATGTGTGGGCAGTATTACATCACCGTAATTTTACACTTAAAATATTCGAAAATTATTACTTTTTCTATGAGGACTGGACAAACTAAATTTTGAGCCCGGAGAATTTTCAATGGAGGGGGGAGGGGGGGGGGTGTCTTTTTAATATCAAAGATTAAAACCGTTTAACCAGAACAAACCTTAAAAATTCTCGCCAAGTTGTCCACTGTAATGTCATCCTCTCGAAGTACTGCAGACAAACTGCCCCTTCTGAGTGTATAGGTTGTTGTTCCCAAAGCCAAAGACATCTTTAACTTGCTGCAGGACCGCGACAAGAAACCGCGACAATTTAAGCAAAAATAACCGCCTTGCATCACATTACATCCATTTCACGTGCGATAGCGCCAGTACGCCGCTTAGAGGTCGTTTTACGTCAATACTTTGGTAAAGCATTTGACTGAAATAATAGCTATACCATTGTTTATTATGACCATACAGCCCTTGGACTGCATTATTTCTTAAATGATTATATAAATTACATTTTGACCATTTGACCACAAATGACCTAGACATTTACAATACGTTGGCATATGTTTGTAAATGTATATTCACTTATTTATCCGATTTAAAGAACTTTTAAAATTTATTTTTACATGTCATTTTACATTACTATATTCTAAAACAGTAACCATGTAGCCTATGCCTACCATCTAGTGCAAATGTTTCGTATTCTTAAAGCTTCTACGTAGGAGTCTTCTATGGATCTGAGAGCAACTCTGAGTGAGGAAAAGACAAAAACTTAAAAAATATGTAATTTTTGAATAACTTTATGACTGATAACTTTCAGTATAGTCACCATGGACCAGAAAAGCACGGACACAATTGGAACAAATCACATGCTGTTATTAAAACTATATTGACAGTCAAAAAAGCGTCTTGAAAAAGTTTTGCTTATAAATGTATGTAAGTAAAGAAATTGCTGTTGGCTACTGGTGGTAAACAGACCCCCCCCCCCCCCTTCCCCCCTCCACCCCTCCCACACACACACACACACACACACACACACACACACACACACACACACACACACACACACACGTGCCCCCTCCCACAGAAAATTTATGAAACAAAACGATTTAAAACTTAAAAAACATTAATGAAATAATACAATATAATGCGCTATGCATTGATATTCTGTTGGTCGAAGTCTTATTCATCTGATGATAGGCTTATGAAAAATTATATAGTTCATAACATGTCAAGTGTGGCTCATGATCACCAGTTTGAGAACCACTATTAGGTTTAAATCTATGGACTGTACAATTACATTACACTGGTGGTGTGCACTTAAATATATTAGAAATTCGATATTTTATTAAGATAACACAAGAATGGGGTTGCCACTATATCTTATATCGTTGAATTCTTTATTGGATTAATAGCTATATTCTAATGTTCCAAATATAATTGCGTTCTAATAATTCAGCTATAAACAATCAATATTTGACTAAAACTTGTCTATTAATACCTGTTTGCGTGAACTTTAACTTTGAAATGTTTTAACTGGTGCCCCGCCTCTTACTTCTTAACCCTCTTGCTTTATGCCGTTCTATGGTACCGTGCTGGGAAAACAGAAAATAACATTGTGCTTTGCGAGTTACCCATCGCGTGTTGGTAATTGGGGTGTACCACAGTTTGCTTTGCCGATTGCTAGACGTAGTTGGCAAACGGTTTGCCAGAATATACCCTGACCCACGAGCTGTCGGTTTATTAAGCACCGGGTTAAATGCACTCACTGTGTGAGACATGTCACATCCAGCAGAACTGTGTTTGGGTTAAACCGCACAGATGGGGGGGGGGGGGATGTATTGAGACGCGACATGCATTATTTATAAATGTTGGTCTCGCTATTAAACGCGTTTGTCGTTGACTTAACAGAAACCGAAAGTATCGTGAATGTAACTAAAAGAAGAACACAAATCCACTTACCGCACAGAAGTAACAGAGACAATATCATCCTCTGCGTGTGTTCGTAGAGCCGTGCATGTAACACAGATGAAAGCTGGAGATTGTTTCTCTGAATCTGCATTGTGTTCTTCCTTCAAGAGCCGCGCCCAGGAGCGCAAAGATAGCGACACTAATGCTTCTCATAGTACCCCGTATGTTAATCCTGGGAAGATATCCAGAGAGGAAGAGTCGCCTGATGGAAGCTAACCTATAAGCAGGGGCGTGGCCATCATTTCAAAAGTGTGTGGGGGGGGGGGGGGGTGGAATGCCTAGTGTTATACCTGTTTTTTTCCAGTTAACCCTTGTCTAATTGACAGGTTTTCTTTTTAATCATACCTTTTTGCTTAGTATGCTTTATGATTATAGTATTATATATGATTATAAAATAGAACGAAAGAAAGATAGAAAAAAGAAAAAGAAAGAAAAACAACAGCTTGTCACTGGGACAGTACCCTTAAAAGGACATCTTTGTACCTTATTTACCCCAAAAAGTCTCATAGTTGTACATTAAGGTATATCGATACTCTAAGGTACTAATGTGCACATTTTTGAGTATAAGTTACACAGATGTCCTTATAAGAGTACTATTGTTTACATATTTCACATTGTATTTAGTGTATGTTGTATGTACAGTACATGGCACACAGCAATGGATAGATTCACATACTACTTTATTCTGTTCTGATCTATTATACAGTCCATGTTTCAGGAGATAAATAAAAAAAGTTATTCAAAACAAACTATTGCAAAGGAACTATATATTGAGCTCAACTGACAAACATGTCAAGGTATGTCGACCCTAAATCAATTAAACAACGAGATGAAATAAACATTTAGTGACATTTCCTTGAAGCTTTCTGGCTGGTTTGTTTAAAAGTAGTAGCTTTTTGACACAGTATTAAAGCTAACATATCTAAATATATAAAGCTACTTAAAACTGAAGTATAAAAAAGTACAAATTAGTCTGATTAATCTATATTAAAAGGTATAAGAAATATCTGATCATAGACAATGCTGTAAATAATCTGTCCTTCCCTCTGAAGCTCATTGAAACGTTCTGCCTCATTCCCTCTCAACTCTGAATTCACTTCTGCCTCGGTCTAAATAAAGTAGTGTTTGAAACGTGACATACAGGGAATAGTGCCATACAGAAGAACATAACACATTAAGTACACTCCTGGACAATAAACAATCATTTGTGTCCTAAAATATTTGTAACACTTTAGTATGGGGAACATATTCACTATTAACCATGACTTTTAATAAACTCTTCATTTGCTGCTTATTAATAGCTTGTAAGGTAGTCTTGTAGTTAAGTTTAGGATTATGGGATGTAAAATATGGTCATGAAGAATACCACACCAAGTTGTTTATCATACTAATGTTACATATTTTATTCAATATTTTTCTAATTATGTGTTTTTTTATGATTGGTCCATATATAATCCTACAAACACTTGTGTATTAATATATTGTATACAATATAAAAACAGCCAGGTGTTAAAAGCCCCTCAATCTGTTCTCACCTGTGAAGTTTATCATCCTGATTCTGACAAACCTAGGCTCTGTTTCTTGATCATTCTTGACAACATATAAAAACGCAAAATTAGTGCAATAATGAAAGAGCAGCTCTAAATTAATATCGTTCCTATATCGGATCAATGCATGCATTGTAGCTGCCATCAGAGGCAACTCTTATATATTGCAGTTCATAATATGCACTTTACAGTTAAAAGGTCAATACATAGTTAAAATGTTCAGAGTAATCATTAGAATAAATAAGTAATATATCTTTTTTATTAATACATGTCAATTCATGTCATATTATTCAACTAAAACCATAGGAAAAGGGGGAACCTATTTCTCTTTTGTTTAGCTTGGGAATTATTTAATTGTTGCTATCAGGATATTTGTTCCGGTGCACTACAAGTAGAATAGCCTCACGAGGCGCTGCACTAGTAACATGTCTGTAAGAGTTACGCCTGTAAGAAGTGCTAAGAAGTTATATTGGTTTTGTTTAAGAAGAAACTGTAACCCTTCAAGTTTATTCCTCTTGAGTTAGAGCGGCCAATGAGGTATGTGTTTTATCGTGTTAATTGCGTTGCCATATCTGAACATGTGTAAGTAACGTGATCGTGTGTTAATGTATAATTAGCCAATTAAGTGTATTTTCTTACGTGTTGAATGTGCACTTTATTTATTCGTTTTGCATGTATTTTTCGTTTATTATTATGTGTAAACACCACTTTTAGAGGGTTAATTTAAGTTTATGTATTTCCTTTCGTAGTTCTGACGGCATTGTTGGGACATAAAAGAGATGCAAGTGTAGAATGCACAAGACATACTACAGACTCGTGTCCAAATAAATGTCTGTTAAAACCAAGAACGACCTGAGCCTTTGATTCAACTCGAGGGGAGTAACAGTCAGAACTCAGCCTGTTTCGTGCTGGAAGAGAGGAGAGCGGTGCCGTGAACGAGCAGCTCGTTAAGTGGTGACGTCACTCTCAAGCATCAAAGGAAAGACGGACTGCATGCACGTAAAGCCCAAACCAGCGGCAACCGGGGTCCAATAGTGCAGCGTGGTTAAGCTAAGAAGAAGTAACGCATTTAAAACAAGTTAAATGTGAAGAAATAGATTAACCTTGCTACTTTAAGGGACACTATTAAGTGCTTAAAGGGGTAAAGTGCAGTGGTAAAATTAAGTCCAAGCTTAAGTTATTGCTTGTTTTTAATATAAGGTGACTGTTACTAAGCTTATTTCAAGTTAACTACAAGTATTTTGCTAATTTAAGGGTACATCAAGATATTTAAAGGTGAAGTCTTTATTATTTCATTTTTTATATTGAAGGTTATTTGTCTTTCATTTTATAACAAGTGAAAAGTGTATTTCTAATTTGGCTTAAGGTGTTAATGACACACATTTTAGTTTATCTTTAAAGAGTGAAGCAATTTAAGTTCATAAGCACATTTAAGAGCGTGGTATTACTTAGTTGAGTTAAAGTCATAAGTAACAAAGTTTAAAGCACACTAAAATAGTGGCATGGCTGATCAAGAAGACTGTGACACTGAAGCAGTGGAGTTCCAGTTACAAGTAGGTTCTGATGATGAAACTTCGAACACAAGCCCAAAAGAGCCAAGCACAAGTCAAGCTGCTAAAAAGGAGAGCTTGAGGAAAAGCCAAAGAGTTAGGAAACTCACTGTAAAGGGACAAGCACTGCATGAAGAAAAAGTGAATAATCTTCAAACTCGCTTTAAGGCAAGCTATGATGAATGGAAAGCTGCTGCTAAACAAATTAAAGGGGCACTTGAAGCACCTGTTAGTGCAAGATTACATGATCGCATTGTCCAGATTCAATATACCTCGGCAGAAGTAAAACAAGCTTATGACAAGCTGCGCGGTCATGTAACTCCTGACGGAGACACTCGTCGAAGAGTGGACACATGTGATGCTGTTTCTCAAAGGCTTATACAACAAGCTCAAGAATGTCTTGCAGAAGAAGGAAATGTAAAAGATCCAGCAAAGAGATCAACTCGCTGGAGTGAAGCTGGTTCAGTGTTTAGCTCAGCAGCCTCCCAAAAATCCAAAGGTTCAAGAAGCACATGCTCAAGTTCAAGCAGGTTGTCTGTAAAGAGACAAGAAGCAGCAGCTGAACTAGCGGCAACTGAAGCCACTCTGAAAGTTATGGAGGAAATGGATCGCGAAAGAAACGAGCTTGAAAACCTCGAAGTAGAAAACAGACAAAGGTTAGCAATACAAGAAGTAGAAAATGCTGAAAAACTAAAAGCATTAGAACAGAAGCGAAGAGAGCTAGAACGTCTAGAAACTATAAAGAAAATGAATGCTGCCAAAGCACGACTGAAAGTGTATGAGCAAGGAATCAACTCCGATGAAGAAATCTCAGACCTCCTACACGACAATGTTGAACAAAGAAAGGCTGCTCCTAAGCCAGGAAGTCTGCCTGAACTTCAGCTCACACCATCACAACCTATTGCAAAACTGCGACAGTTTTCTGCTCCACAACAGACCACAAGAAATGCCACACAAGAAGATAGCACCACAGCACTGGCTAGAGCGTTAGCAGAGTCCATTAACATAAGCCGTTTACCAGTACCAGAGCCTGCTGTTTTCAATGGAGACCCTCTCAGGTACAAAGATTGGAAAATGTCCTTTCAGACACTAATAGACAGGAAAACCATTCCAGTGAATGAAAAGATTTACTATCTCCGCAAGTATGTTGGCGGACCAGCCAGAAGAGCTGTCGAGAGTTACTTCTTGCTGGGTACGGAGGCAGCGTACTATGCAGCATGGGACACTCTTGAGGAAAGATATGGAAGTTCATTTGTAATCGCCAAAGCCTTCAGAGATAAGCTAACATCATGGCCAAAGATCGGAACAAAGGACAGTGCTGAGTTACAAGAGTTCTCTGACTTTCTCAGAGGCTGTGAAGCTGCTATGTTACAAATCAAGAGTCTTGAAGTCCTAAATGATTGTAGCGAAAATCAGAAAATACTAAGCAAGCTTCCTGATTGGCTAACAGCAAGATGGAATAGAAAGGTCATTGAGGTTGAAGAGCAGCACGGTTCCTTTCCAACATTCAGTAACTTTGTCGACTTCGTCACAAGAGAAGCCAAGATAGCGTGTAACCCAGTAACGTCACTCCATGCACTCAAGGGAAGTGACTCAGAGAAGGTTAAGCTTATAAAGACTCGAAGTGTCGGAACTAAGGTGCTGGCAAGTGCTGCAGAAGAGATACCAAATACAAGGAAATGTGTCTTCTGTGAAAGATTATACCATAGCATTCACACATGTCGACAGTTCATGAACAAGTCAATAACGGAACGAGTCAAGTTCGTACAAACAAAAGGACTATGTTTTGGATGCCTTAACTCTGGACACCATTCAAAGAAATGTGGAAAGAGAAGTGTTTGTGACACATGCAAAGGAAAACATCCAACCTGTTTACATGAAGAACGGGACAAAGAAAGCGGAAAGAACAAAGAAAGTGACAAGGAACAAAAGGAAAGCAAAAGCATAAAAGACACAAAGGAAATCAAACAAAGTAAAGAAGCACCAAACGAGACAATAGCACACCGTGTAGTCCAAACCAACAGCAGTGAACTCACATCCACAATCAGTCCAGTTTGGTTATCCACAATAAATGACCCAGAACACGAAATCCTGCTGTACGCCCTTTTAGACAGTCAGAGCGACACCACATTCATTCTACAAGAAAAGGCAGATGCTCTGGTCACTGACAAGAGACATGTACAGTTAAAGCTTTCTACGCTGTCAACCAGAGATACACTCATTCCAAGTGAAAGGCTGTCTGGGCTGCAAGTCAGAGGATTCTATTCCTCAAAGAGAATCCCTCTTCCTGTAACCTATACAAGAGAGTTTATTCCTGCCAATCTAAATCACATCTCCACTCCTAAGACAGCAAGATCATGGCCCCACCTAGAGCACCTTGCCGAAGAGATCGCCCCTCTCATAGAATGCGATGTTGGTCTGCTCATAGGTTACAACTGCTCACAAGCACTGTTACCCAGAGAAGTTGTGTCAGGAAAAGACAATGAGCCATTCGCACAAAGAACAGACTTGGGCTGGACAATAGTCGGTAGTGCCGACCCTTGTGTTGACTATGGTGATGCTATGGGAAGCAGCCACAGGATTATTGTCAAGGAAGTGACACACAGTCAGTCATCAGATCAGTTATCAAATGAAGTTCATTACATTTGTCGCACACAAGTCAAAGAAGTAATCACACTACCAGATGTGATTAAGGTCCTTGAGTCTGATTTCAACGAAAGAAAGGTGAAAGATTCTTACTTCTCCCAAGAGGATCTGCGCTTTATTTCTATAATGGAAGAAGGAGTGAAATTAAATGCAGACGGACATTGTGAGCTACCTTTGCCATTTAAAGAGGACAGGCCAGGTCTGGCAAACAATAAGAGCTGCGCAGAACACAGACTCAAATGTCTCAAGAAAAGACTTGAAAGAGACAAACAATATCGCAACGACTATACAACATTCATGAACGAAACAATAGAGCGTGGAGACGCAGAAAGGGTCCCACTTGAAGAACTGAACAAAAGTCCTGCCTGGTACATTCCGCACCATGGGGTGTACCACCCCCAAAAACCTGGGAAAATAAGAGTAGTGTTTGATTGCTCAGCAAAGTATAAGGGTGTGTCATTAAATGATCACCTGCTTACAGGGCCAGAGCTAACCAACACCCTGATAGGTGTCTTGTGCCGGTTTCGCAAGGGTCCAGTGGCAGTGATGTGCGACATAGAACGTATGTTTCACCAGTTCAGAGTCAGAGCCGAAGATCAAGACTACCTCCGTTTCCTGTGGTGGGACAATGGAGATTTTTACTCAAGTCCATCAGTCTACCGAATGCGAGTTCATTTGTTCGGAGCCGCCTCTTCTCCGGCCTGCGCAAACTTTGGTCTCAAGTACATCGCAGCACAAGGTCAAGGCCAGTTTAGTGAAGCAACTATAAGATTCATCGAAAGAAACTTTTACGTGGATGATGGCCTTATTAGTTTCCACTCAGAAGAAGAGGCTATCAGTCTAGTCCATGAAGCAAAACAACTCTGCAGTACTGGAAAATTGCGACTTCACAAGTTTGTTTCCAATAGCCCACAAGTTCTTGAATCTCTCTCTAAAGAAGATTGTGTAGAGACAGTAAGAAACCAAGACCTAGCACTGGGCGAGCAACCGATTGAAAGGGCTCTAGGTGTTAAATGGAGGGTCGCTTCAGACCATCTCCAGTTTCGAGTAGTTGTGAGTGAGCGTCCACTCTCCAGACGAGGAGTCTTGTCAACTGTAGCCTCCGTTTATGATCCACTTGGCTTTATGGCGCCTTTCGTTCTACTTGGCAAGCAAATACTACAGCGAATGTGTCGTGACAAGACAGACTGGGACACACCACTCTCAAATGAGCTCAAGCCACAGTGGGAGTCCTGGCTTCTAGATCTAAAGAACCTTGCTCATGTCAAGATTGATCGCTGCTATCTTCCAGCAGATTTTCAAGAAGTTCAGAGATATGAACTTCACAATTTTTCAGATGCAAGTGTTGCAGGATATGGTGTCTGTACCTATCTAAGAGCAATCAGTAAATCAGGACAAATCCACTGTTCACTTGTCATTGCCAAGTCCAGAGTAGCACCCACCAAGATAACTACTGTGCCAAGACTGGAGTTGTCCGCAGCAGTAGTAGCGGTGCGCATAAGTGACATGCTCAAAGGAGAACTAGAGTTGGAAAATATTCAAGAATTCTTCTGGACGGATTCGCAAGTCGTCTTAGGATATATAAACAATGAAGCGAGGCGTTTTCATGTTTTCGTAGCGAACCGCATCCAGCGCATCAAGGAAAGTACTAAACCAACACAATGGAAGTATGTCACATCAGAAGACAACCCCGCCGACCATGCGTCTCGAGGACTCAAATCTAAAGAACTCATTGCTTCCAACTGGTTTAGTGGTCCAAGTTTTCTCTGGCAAGATCAACTACCCACTGGAGAGATTAAGGTGGGAGAACTTAACACAGAGGACCCAGAAATGCGCAAAGTTCTTGTACACCACACCTTAACAACAGTGAATTCTCTGGCAGAACGTTTCCTTAAATTCTCCAGCTGGACAAAATTAGTTAAAGCTATTGCAAGACTTACCAGATTTGTAAAGGAGTTTAAAGGTTCAATAAAAAGAACCAACAAAGCTACAAGTCTCGAAGAAAGGCAAGAAGCTGAACACACAGTTATTGCCATTGTACAAACGTTAGTCTTCTCCAAAGAAATCAAAGAACTTCAGTCCGGAAAGGAGTTAATTACTAAAGACAAGGCAAGCAGATTGTATCGACTCAATCCCTTCCTGGACCACAAGGGCATCCTCCGAGTGGGAGGTAGATTAGAGCATGCAACTTTACATCCACACGTCAAGCATCCAGTTATCTTAACAAAGACCAGCCATATCACCAAGTTGCTGATTGACCACTATCATCAGCAAGTGAGACATCAAGGGCGTGGCATGACCATAAACGAACTGAGATCTAATGGCATATGGATTCTCGGCTGTAGTCAAGCAGTATCATCGTTTATCTACAACTGTGTCAAATGCAGGAAATTCAGACGTCAAACAGAAGAACAAAAGATGGCAAATCTGCCTAGCGAAAGAATGGAAACAACTCCTCCCTTTACATACTGTGGGATGGATTGTTTCGGGCCGTTCTATATTAAGGAGGGAAGAAAGGAACTAAAATGCTATGGACTGCTGTTCACATGTTTGTGCTCTCGTGCAGTACATATAGAGTTACTTGATGATTTATCTACTGACGCATTCCTCAACTCACTTCGTGCTTTCATTGCTTTACGCGGAAATGTCCGTCAACTGCAATCAGATCAAGGCACCAATTTTGTTGGAGCAAGACGTGAGTTCTTGGAAGCAGTAAAAGAAATGGACCAAGAATGCCTGAAACAACTAGGCTGCGAGTTTGTCATGAACCCACCTTCTGCCAGCCATATGGGTGGAGTCTGGGAAAGGCAGATCCGAACAATCAGAAGTGTGTTAACGTCTATCTTGAATCAGTCATCTCGAACACTTGACAGTTCATCCTTAAGAACCTATCTATATGAAGTGATGGCAATCGTAAACAGCCGACCCATAACAACACACCTACTCAATGATCCTACTGGACCTCAACCACTTACACCCAACCTTCTTTTGACGATGAAATCGTCAATAATACTGCCTCCACCAGGAGATTTTGTAAAGGAAGACCTTTACCTTCGTAGAAGATGGCGAAGAGTGCAGTACCTAGCTAATGAATTTTGGCAAAGATGGAAGAAAGAATATCTGTTGGGCCTACAACAAAGACAAAGGTGGCACAAGACAAACAGAAATGCGAAGGTCAATGACATAGTGATCTTACAAGACGATACAACACCCAGAAACGATTGGAAGCTGGCTAAAGTTACTGCCGTGTACCCAAGTCAAGATGGATGCGTACGAAAGGTGCAGCTGCTAATCAGCGACTCCACATTAGATGACCATGGCAAGAAGCTGAGTAAACCAGTTCATCTAATACGACCAATCCACAAAACTGTCACTTTGCTGGAAGCTGATTAGTACAGTTCATAAGTTCATTTTGGAAATCACAAGTGATTTGGTGGGAGTGTAGCTGCCATCAGAGGCAACTCTTATATATTGCAGTTCATAATATGCACTTTACAGTTAAAAGGTCAATACATAGTTAAAATGTTCAGAGTAATCATTAGAATAAATAAGTAATATATCTTTTTTATTAATACATGTCAATTCATGTCATATTATTCAACTAAAACCATAGGAAAAGGGGGAACCTATTTCTCTTTTGTTTAGCTTGGGAATTATTTAATTGTTGCTATCAGGATATTTGTTCCGGTGCACTACAAGTAGAATAGCCTCACGAGGCGCTGCACTAGTAACATGTCTGTAAGAGTTACGCCTGTAAGAAGTGCTAAGAAGTTATATTGGTTTTGTTTAAGAAGAAACTGTAACCCTTCAAGTTTATTCCTCTTGAGTTAGAGCGGCCAATGAGGTATGTGTTTTATCGTGTTAATTGCGTTGCCATATCTGAACATGTGTAAGTAACGTGATCGTGTGTTAATGTATAATTAGCCAATTAAGTGTATTTTCTTACGTGTTGAATGTGCACTTTATTTATTCGTTTTGCATGTATTTTTCGTTTATTATTATGTGTAAACACCACTTTTAGAGGGTTAATTTAAGTTTATGTATTTCCTTTCGTAGTTCTGACGGCATTGTTGGGACATAAAAGAGATGCAAGTGTAGAATGCACAAGACATACTACAGACTCGTGTCCAAATAAATGTCTGTTAAAACCAAGAACGACCTGAGCCTTTGATTCAACTCGAGGGGAGTAACATGCATACTTGACTGAAATACATTATGTAGAATTGCAGAGTTAAACATGTCACAACGTTGTAAAATCTCAGTTCCACATTACCTTTATTCTTATTTGAAGGGTTCTAATAACATACAAACCTGTTAAAATAAAAGACGTTACAAAAGAGTTACGAAAAATTTTAACATTGAATTATCATCAAAACGTGCTAATTATTCAACAAGAGCAATAGGCAGAGTCACTCAACAGTGCAACACTATTCGGATACCATGCCAGCTTACGCTGCTTGACTTTTTCATAAAAAAGGAGTGAAGAGTTGTTTGCCGCTTTGAACTCATCGCGAGCTCTATGGATGTTGAATACAGCGCGGGACCGCGGGTGCGAGCATAGGGCGTGTCGTGACGTGACAAACTGAGTGACTGATTGCCATGGAAACCTAAACGTCATGTATCGACTATCTCGTCTTTTTTAAATTTAAATCATTCTGCATTTATATACATTGCTCCATTAAAAAACCTCAACATGTCGAGAACACAACTGTCCAATGAAAAAGGGGGACGAATTAACTTTTTATAAAAAGTGAGGGGGACACGTCCCCCGCGTAATCTACGCCCCTGCCTATAAGGATGCGCGAGGCGACACACTTCCTTCCACTGTAGCGAAGTGAAACAATGTTGCGGCGGCCGCTCTCATCTGAGTCTGCGCAGTAGTGTATCAGAATACCGCAGACACACAATACTGACACAACTGACAGTTATTTATAGAATCAAATTACTAAATAAAAACAAACATATGTTCAAATATATTATACTGTGGCGTTTTCCGGAAATACAAAGTCTGTTAAAATACATTATAGCACTGATTATGTTCTACATGCATTATTCAAATTCCTTTTTTTCCTTATTCAAGTGTTTTTTTCTGAAAAAAACAAGTCTCTATCTGTGTCAGCTTTCACTGGGTTTTACTGTCGAATTTGGGAGATAATGAATGGCAGAAGTCTGTCACAGTGCATTATAGCATTCCTTCACATTTATGCAGCCATTATTAAAATTAATTCAGAGTTAGCATGAACATTTCAATTAATTCTTCTTCAGGACAGCCAAGACTCGTCAACGTTCACCATTTGAAACACTAATGAGTAGGCCTTTCCCAACTCCATGGGTTAAAGGTCGTGCTACAGGAGGACTAGGTGACTTCCCTCATTGAGAAACTTAACTCCATATGTGCTGATGTTTCTCTGTAAAATATGTTAAACAACACAAATATATCTAATCTCATTTTATTAACCGATGTGTTTTCTGCTGACCTTTGATGATCCAGTTCAACCATATTAATAATCAAAAATTACTTTAGATAAACTAATACTGTTGTTTTGTTTTTATTGCTGAAGAGTGTTGAACTCCTCCTGTGTTCTTCTGTACAGACGTGATTTACTCGTCCTTCAGTCTGAGGTTTATTTATTACACTTTTTGGTGTAAAAGGCTTTTATATTTGCTATAAATATAACTTCTTGTATTAAAAACAAACAATCAAGCCCTTCTCATATTTCAAAAGTAACGAGAAAGTAACGTAACGCATTACTTTCCATAAAAAGTAACTAAGTAACGTAATGAGTTACTTTTTTAGGGAGTAACGCAATATTGTAACGTATTACTTTCCATAAAAAGTAACGTAATTAGTTACTTTTTTAGGGAGTAACGCAATATTGTAATGCATTACTTTCCATAAAAAAGTAACTAAGTAACGTAATTACTTACTTTTTTAGGGAGTAATACAATATTGTAACATATTACTTTCCATAAAAAGTAACTAAGTAATGTAATTAGTTACTTTTTTAGGGAGTAATACAATATTGTAACATATTACTTTCCATAAAAAGTAACTAAGTAACGTAATTACTTACTTTTTTAGGGAGTAATACAATATTGTAACATATTACTTTCCATAAAAAGTAACTAAGTAATGTAATTAGTTACTTTTTTAGGGAGTAACGCAATATTGTAACGCATTACTTTCCATAAAAAGTAACTAAGTAACGTAATTAGTTACTTTTTTTAGGGAGTAATACAATATTGTAACGTATTACTTTTTAAAGTAACTTTCCCCGACACTGGTTACACCTATTGTTATATGACTCTTGATTCTGTTGTTAATCACACCATGTGTAACGCAGTGTATCAGTGGCCTTGTCCCACGCTTACTTACATCCCTCATGCCGAGAGATACTAATCAAGCGCTGATGAACTTGCAGACATTCGTAGTACATGCATGTGGAACAGACTGCCGAACACGTGTCAGATACTAATACCTATGATGAATATGATTATGCTCATACGTATGAATCAGAACCAGTGGAATAAACCGTATACTCTTGATTATTTAACTATTCTCACATATATAGAGGTATAGTAATAAATGATAAGTGTAACTTTACAATCAGAATGAGTAACCTGTCGAGTTGGGTATTGATGAAATGTGATGATTATATGTAACAGGTTTTGATCAGCACAAGAGACACGTTGGTGTCTTAAAGTGGCCCTTGTGAGATTCTAGGAGAAGATGGGAAATGCTGATGTTCTTACTCTCGCGCTCAGACAGGGACCTATTGCCGGGTGTCTGTCACCAAGTGTGCACATATTTCCATATTTGGTGCTATTGCCCAATACTGTAACTTCTTCTTCCCTATATATATCAATCCTGCCTAATAAAGATGAGCTTTGGTTAAACGGGACACTTGTGTCTTGTCTTTAATCATTGACTCCTTCTCTGTACACCCCAAGCTGACGTCAGATCTCGGTTTTATTGTTTTATTCTTACATGGACATTTCAGTTCATTCTTCTTCAGGACCGCCAGGACTCTGTCCATGTCCACTTTCACTGGGTTTTACTGTAGAATATGGGAGAAAATTAAAGGGAAAGTCTTATAACTGATCATTTCTTGATATTTCTGTGAGATGCAACACATGACCGCACAAAGATGATCAGGGTACGAGGTAACTCTGTTAGCTACAAAAAACCTTACCATTCAACCAACAGCAGAAATTAACCCTGTGCTGTTGGGCATTGCATGGCTGGAATGGGCGATAATGATATAACTCATGATTGTCTTATAGAAATAACGACTTTCTGTTGGATGGATGGGGGGGGGTTATGTCGATGGCTCATGTTCATGGCGTCTACCTTTGTGGCTATGCTGTGGAGTCAGATACGGGAAAAATACTGGAGGCTTTTGCCTTAGATTATAACTCAGCACAAGCTGCAGAATTAGTAGCACTAATTCGAGCATGAGAACTGATGGCAGGAAAACACGTAACGATTTACACTGATTATACATACGCATGGGGGTAGTTCATCATTTTGCAAAAAACATGGGAAGCCAGGGGCTTTAAAACGGCAGATGGAAAGCCCATAGCACATTCAAACCTGATAGGATAATTGACTAATGCAGTACAGTTGCCGCCGAAGTGGCCATAGTGAAGGTGAGTGTTCTCAGACAAACCCGCAGGCTGAAAGAACGACGCACGTCGTTAAGGTAATTGGCACATTTTATTTATTTTGAAAACAGACATTTTCCACGATTTTACTCCTTAGATTCAAACTCACTTTAACAGAAAGCCTGGCGTGTTTTCTTTTTATTGGATTTTCTCGATTTTTAACATCAGTGCAGCAATATCTCCAATTAAAATGCTCATAACAACACCAAGGACATTGAAAGAAGCCACATGTATTAGTTGGGTGCGTGTGAGAAGAGCTCCGGACGGATCACCAGCGTAAACGAGTGGAAGGCATGGCATCGATCCGCACTGGAAAACCCCTCCACACCAGAAAAGAGAGGACAAACATAAAAACAGACCGTCGTCATCATCAAGAGCAGTCTGTGGGTTACTTCGGATTTTACATTTCACTGGTCGTCTGTTAATCGTTCTGGTCTGAAACGGCCTCCTCTGCTGGTTTGGAGTCGTCTGCGGTTTCTGCAAACACCACAAGAAACAGACGTTACTGAAACACTTCAGAACCAAACGGATCCATGACTCTCGCGGGCGGATTAATGGATGGCCGCTTGAATTTTCTGTCAGTTTTAATATATATATACACTATAGTGCCAAAAGTATTGGCACCCCTTGTCATGAAAGGTTTGACTACTTTAGTAATTTCCATGAGTACAAATCTTAATGTTTAAGCATATAGTGATATTCTAGGGAATCTAATTGTATAGCAACAGTTTGGACAGAACTCTTTTCTATTCTAACATGACAGTGTCTCTGTGTATAAGACAAGAATCAAAGAGAAATGATGATTCAGTCAGTGTGGAAGAACTTGACTGGTCTGCAGAAAGCAGCTGAACACCTCTGGTGTGACTTTAAATGAGCCACAAACTCATCACCAAACACCAATGACTTACATTCATTATATAGACAAAAGTACTGGCACCCCTTCTTTAGAAGAGAAAATGGCACTTCCAAACTGTGGGCTACTACTACTACTACTACTACTACTACTGTGCCAACAAAAATATTAATGTATTTAAATATGGTATTTCCACCTCTGTTACACCAGTTTTGAAGTGTATGAAATGACTGCACCTATATGTACAAGTCATTGGTGTTTGGTGATGAGTTTGTGGCTCATTTAAAGTCACACCAAAGGTGTTCAGCTGCTTTCTGCAGACCAGTCAAGTTCTTCCACACTGACTGAATCATCATTTCTCTTTGATTCTTGTCTTATACACAGAGACACTGTCATGTTAGAATAGAAAAGGCTCCTGAACAAACTGTTGCTATAACATGAGATTCCCTACAATATCATTATATGCTTAAACATTAAGATTTGTACTCATGGAAATTACTAAAGTAGTCAAACCTTTCATGAGAAGGGGTACCAATACTTTTGGCAATATAGTGCATGTGTCCCTGGAGCACAAAACTAGTCATAAGTGTACATTTTGAGTAATTGAGATGTATGCATCATCTGAAAGCTGAATAAATAATATTTACTAATCGGTCATAAGTTATCTTTAAAGTATCCTTAATGGATATCACTCACAATGTGTGTCCGCGTCTTTTTTATATTCATCCATAAATTATCTTACTTTGTGAGTGTCATATTTGCCAGTTGGCGTTATATGATTAATAACAGCGGCATATGAGACATTTAATACTACAAAAAATATTCAAATGGGCTTTTTTCGAAGATGCTGTAGTTTACACGTTCATTACTTTCTCTCAATTTAATTAGTTGTTTTTTTTAGCATCCCCTCTGAACTGTTAAGCCCCCCCCCAATAAAAAAATCCTGGTGTGCGTAGATATATATATGTATTAGGGGTGGGCATAGATTAATTTTTTTAATCTAGATTAATCTAGATTAATTTTGGAATTAATCTAGATTAATCTAGATTAAAATGGCTCATTTGAATTCTGCCGAAGGCATTCAGAATATGTGTGCTACCCAAATAATGACTAAAAGTAAGTCTTTGAGAACGGGTTTCTCAAGCCAGGTGGCGCATTAGACCAGGGGCTCATCTCCTGTTTCCAAAATGCATCACAAACTGCTTGAGAAAGCTGTTCTACTATGATAATTGGTGATGAAAATAAACTATGTTCAATAAGATGTACTTGTGTTTACTAACTGTTTATTCAGTTAAACATGAATTTTGAACTGTAGGCCTACATAAGAGGTCGTGATGAACTGTTTACAGTTTCCATTGGGAAGCTTCTTAAAAATAAATTTTCCCTGAAGCAAACCCGGCGGCTTCATAGCTGCATCCATGTTAGCACGTCACGTCTGATGTGGTAATTTCACAGTAACGTTAGCCATACACACAGGTTCGAAGCAGAGGGTGACACGGGAGTGAATTCTCAAGTTCACATGAGACCTAAAGCGCATCCTGTTTGCTTAAAAGCGCAACGTTTCGTTGTTATTCTGAGTGCACACAAATAAACGTAGAGTCTTTACAGATTCGAAAGATGTATTCGGCTACTTTTATCTGTATGACCAAGAATGACGGAGATTTTAAGAGCAAGTGAACGCACCGGAGCCTGTCCTGCAG